>RJWM01040815.1:0-15260 GCA_004363535.1 Dasyprocta punctata
AAAAGAAAATAGAAGAAAAATGGAAATAATTCTTTTGTAAATAAGGAGAGGAGAAGGGGTTGAAGGGAAAGAAGGGGAATGGGGAAAAAAGAATCAAGATGTATTTTGTACAGGGATAAATTCCCTATGTTGTATGTGACAAGTATGTATATCATAAGAGTACTAACAAAAGTAGTTAAAAATAAATAAGTAAATCACAGGAAAAAAGCACGCAGTTTGTAAAACTCTGGAGGCAAAGCTTAGATTTTTGATTGAGGTGGAAACCCTTTAAAGGACTTTTTTTCATTAATGTTTCATTTAATTTATGTTTTATAAAGAGACAACATAAGTCTGCTTATCAGAACTTTCTTTGCATTTGTTCCTACCCCTTTCAGTCTGATACTCCAGTGAACTGGAGTAACACAGCTCTAATTTTTAGGCCCTCCCAACCCACTTCATGAGTAGTCAATACAGAAAATAATCTGCTTATTTTGGTCAAAATATTCATTATGTGTCAATAGTCATTCCCTGTGACTTCCCATTGTCATGCTCCTGTAAAGGAATCTATTTCTCCTCTGATTTTTAAATCTTTCCCTCCATCTTAAGAGTCGATATGACCCTCATGCTTTCCAAAGAAATTTTATCACTGCTTTTTCCTTTTTATATCTTTCTTTATACTTAGAGAATTGCTTTTCATTAAGATGTTCTCTTTCAAGAAGAATATGATGATAAAAATGATGATTTTGATACAAATGATAGTGATAATACTTGTTGCTTATCTCTGCACTCACAATTGACAATGTGACTTGTACACATTCTCATTTAACCCACTTGTATGACTAAGACACTGCCTTCCACATGGAACAGTCATTTCATGTTATTAAGCCTCCTCCATGTTCAGTGCAACATTTCCTTATGTGGTCCTCAGTGCCAAAGAAGTTCTATGATGTCTCACACAGAGTCAATATCCTTCCATATTAGTCAGTTACAGTATTTTTCATTTTAGTAACTAAAACAGAAAAATAAGTTTGCTTTTAGTTAAAGAAATAAGCGCCATGGAGTTTTTCATATTCTACAATGTTTTAATCTTACCAGAAGTGTAGAAACAGGTTTCAAATTCAAGCACAAAAAGAAGAAAAGACCAGTCCAAATTTCACTATACATTGCAACCTATGGCTTGTGTCTGTAATCACGGATTCCATGACGCACTCGTGATAACATAGTAAGTCTTTGTTAATGTTTCTCTTGTAAAGTTTATGGCATCATCAAAGAGTGTATGGTATTTAGTGATAAAGAACAAGGCATCAATTTTACTTTATAACATGTCAAGGTGAGGGCTCAGCCATCAAGAAGAGATAGCAGAAGGTTACTGTGGGTTTTGCAGTCCACACTTCCTAAATTCCATCTCCAGCAAGCTCCCTAATGTTCCCAGCCTGTGGAAACAGAAAATATTTTGCAAGTAATATACATATTGTGTCAAGAATGTATCTTTTTTAAAGGTCTTGTATTCTCTTAAGTAAACAGGTTCAATTCCACTATATTTCCCTTATAGGGATGAAAATAGTTCAATTATTCTGAAATATTAATGCATGTAACACTTAACCTTTTCTATCTTACCTATTCCTTTTATTCATCTCATTAATTTTCTTCCTTTTTGTTCATTCTTCATTTCATTTTCCTTTTCTACCAAACAATAGAAATATCTCTATTTATATCAATCTATTTAATTTATATATAGATCTCTGTCAGTCTATCTATAATAAAGATTACCACTTAGTTTTAATAATCCCTTGAATGTATTTTTTCTATTAAATAAAAATGAATAAATTCAATTTTTCAATTTGGCCATAAATATACTTTCTGTTACTGTATTTCAAATTGTTTTTTATTTCGTACTCTAATTCTCAAGATAGAAAACTGGCTTATTCTCACTAATGATTTTATAAAGACAGTTTGTAAGTCTTGGCATTTTACTTTCTACCAATTTCTTTAGATCTTCCCTTAATTAACATACCTAGGAGCATAATCTGTGTTCCATATAGCTTCACAGAAATCAAAGCGGTAATAATGTGGCCAGATCTGTCCTATTTTACAGTGGTAGTTTCTCCATTTTAATATGAAATCCTTTTTCGCAATTTTTCTTTTCCGATTTCCAACACACATCTTTGCTCATCTTCATAAACACCAAAATTTCCTTTCTTTGTTACCTAAACACTTTTATTCATTTTATCCATTTAAGATGCCATTTGTTTTATTGAACATGAATGTTTCCTTGTTAGGGTACTCCCCTCGATTCATCAATACCTCCAATCTGCTACTAAATTCTGTTAAATTAAACAGTGCATTTCAATTGCCTTTGCATTTCTAGTAAGCTTTAGAGTATTTTGGAGCTTCGCATGGTATATAAATATTTGTGTACAAAGCAAAAAAGTGTTTTACTAATTTTTCACATGTGCTTTCACTGGACTCAGCTTAATGCAAACTTCCTTGTCTTTGCCAAAAATTATCAAGTCCAAAATAGAACTCGTTATGACCATAGACTGAGTTCAATAAATTACATCATGCTTTTGCTCAAATCAACACCTAAAGAAAGACGTGAGGTTCTTGTTCCTCTGTCTTTTGTTTACGTTTTATCACCATATTTCTGGTGGATTCCACATATTTTCTTATGTGTCCATGCACTGTTGAATACTCTGTTTTTGTGACTTCAGTGGAAGTTCCATTCATAAAGGAGTTGTAGTATGCAGTTGTTTCAAAATATACAGAGCTGCAGTAGGGCAAGAGTTTGGAAAGGTCTTCTGTGAATTCAGCACTGGGCATAATTTAGGCTTGGAGAACTGACTTCACTTTGTGTTTTTCTTTGAAAGCTGCTACACTGTTTCAATGGACAGAGGCTGGTCTATTCTCTGGCACTCAAGTGGGTGTTCTTCTAAGAGCTTTCCTTTTTTCAAGAGCCTTAGTTATGATCTCTAGCTTTCTGGTGATTTGATTTTGGTCCAGTCCCTAACCTCTGTGTCTTCCGATTTTCTCTTGGGAGAGGGCATCCTAGAGGAGTTGCTGGAAGGATTAACATGACAGCAAATGATGCACATCCTGTCCAGTGTGAGATACAGCACACTTCAAAATGTGATGAGGGTAGACATTGCTATTAATCGGACTGCATTCTAAGGGAGATTTTTATTGAACTATCACATAGTTCTGTTGAAGGAGACATTATTTCATCCCCAGAAAAAAACACTGAACTGAAGTTAGTTACTTGCTTAAGATTACACAGTTAACATAGTTTTAGAGAAAGAAACCAGTCCCTTGGATTTTTAAAGTCCGTGCTGTGTATAAGACTGCCTGTGGTAATTTTATTTTTGCTGCTCTAACAAATTACCAGAAACAACATAAATTTGTTGTTTTAGGATCGTGGGAGCCATGTGTTCAAAACTGGTACCATGAAGATAAAATTAAGGCATCACACAGTTGCATTTCTTTCTGTAAACTGCACAAAGGAATCATTTCCTTCATTTTCCACATTCCAGACGCTTCCTTGTTCCGTGACCCCCAATCCCTTTCTTTCCTCTTCCAAGCACTGAGGGCTGGCTGAGTCTTTCTTAAAACATAGCAGTCTTCTGCCTGCTTCTTCACTGATCAAGGCTGTAGCAATGAAAATGGCCCACATAGGTCAAGGCTGCACACAGTTCTGTGAGTCTCTCTTATCTGTATGACAAATTCTCTTTCCACCCCTGGAAACTGTTCTACTTGGTTAAGAGCTTTTTATGGCTTTTGCACTGTCTCCTGCTTTCTAATGGATGCTAATTAATCTTATGTTGTTCAAATTTCCTATGATTAATGTGGTAATTACATACCTCTAAAATGTAACAATAAACCTATGTAATAAAAAACAGAACATAAAATATGAATGCTAAAAAAAATGCTTCCCCAGTCCTTGCACATTAAAAACAAAAAAGGTCCACTTGTATAACCTTGCAGTTGAGAGATTGGCAAACTTAATTATAACTGCAAACTTGATTTCTTTTTTGCTCTATATTCTAACATGGTCACAGATCCAGGGATTAGAATGGGGACAGCTTTGAGAAAAGTGTATCTGCCCAAATAATTCCTTAAATTGTACTTTCTTATACCACAGTATGTTAGCAACCATGAGCTATTAGATCCAGCCTGCAACAAAAGACAGTGTCTTGCAAAACAATAGATTTTTAATTCAACTGCAAATGAAATGGATAATTTCAAGAATGGATGAATCATGAATAAACTACACTGAAATCTAGTTTATGAGAAAAGGTTGGTTTCCTGCTAATGTCATTATTTTCTCCACAAATTTAAATGAGAAAAAAAACACTGAAACTCGTAATATTGTGCAGTGTTAATTGGACATATCTAATCTTACTCCACACAGGACATAGCTTATAACACCAAGATCTTCCTCACTTCCTGCTACCTATCCAAGCTGCAGATAAAAAGAAAACCGTCAATGGCCCTTTCCTGTGGTACAGAGGTACTGAGAATACAGTACCTCTATCAGTCACCCAGAGAGAACTTTCAGAAATCACTTAATCCTGAGCCAAGACGCAGGAACCCTGTTCTGTGTGCTGTACACACAGGACAGAGCAAACGAAACACAAGCTTGCTTTCCTGGGGCTAATGTAACCACTGATAAACAGACAGTAAGGGAGGACTGTCACAGGGTCTCAAGCTGTGATAGTGTTCTTACCATATAAAGGCAGGACAAAGCATACAGCTTGAATTATCATTGTGAAGAATAGCGTTTTAGGTACACTGGTACTTTTAAAAGGATATGGACTTAGAATGCAAGTCAAGATAGAGAAAGAAAACTAGGTAAAAGGAAGAAGAAACACATATATATGTTATAAAAATATATTTGCTGTATTTAGGAAAACTTCCAGGAGACCAGAATACATAGCAAACCAGGAAGTAGGGAGGAGGGGGGGGGAGAGGGAGAGAGAAATAAATGAGGTACCAGAACAAATAAAAGATGTACATAAAATTAAAAACTTTGCAGGTTAATTTTAGTTTCTGAATTGAGATGGATGCCATTAGAAAAGGATAACATTTATTTACAGTATATTTTGGAACAGAGACAAGTTTAAAGCAAATGTTACTTTACTTTGGCCTTCCCGAGGTTTCTAAGGAATCAGTATTTCTAGAAGTTTTATTATTATACCTATAAATTTTATACTTTGTCATTTTCTTCTAATCTAGAATTTGGTATTTATTATTCAGTAGATACTGGGAATAAATACAGCAAATTTAGTGAACATCTGGGTTTTAAAGAAACCTACTTGCAAATGTTAATCCTGGAAGATCTTGGGGGTTTTTTGTTGCTATTGTTGTTGTTTGTTTTGTTTTATTTTAAAGAGGATAAAGCCAAGGAAAATAAAACAGAATAAAACCAATCAAAATAAACCAGTATAAGTGATACAGGACTTCAAAACCTTACGAAACCAAGGATAGTTACCATAATGCCTTTTGTTGTCTTCAAGTAGCTGCAGATACCTTCGGGCATAGTGAAAATTGAACAGAAAAAATAGAATAGAAACAATAAAAACAAAACAATGAATGCAATAACAGACCTCAAAACAGGCCAAAATGGCTACCATAATATGTTTTGCCATCTTTCAAATAGCTGCTCATGCCATGAATGCAATAACAGACCTCAAATCCAAAATGGCTACCATAATATGTTTTGCCATCTTTCAAATAGCTGCTCATGCCATCAGATTCAACGCAATCAAACAAAACAAAGATAATAAACCCAGCCCAACAAAATAATGAAAATGATGCGGTTTCCCAGCCAGGATCACTTCCTGGTGAGGCTTGGTTCTCTCCTTCCACAGTCTGCAAATGGCCAAGATCTTGTTTTTGCACTGCTACTAAACCAAGGAAATTCAGTCTATAGGATCAAAATGTAATTTTATGTATCTTCATTGTATAATACAACATTGCTTACCATATCTTTTCTTTGTATTTGGTCCTAAAACTCTTAGGCTTACTCTTCAATAAATGATGATAAAATATCATTAAGATCAGGAACCAGGGTGAATGCATTAGGGAATTGACAAGTGTTATGTTTATGGACCAATTCCCTGCAGTGATGTTATCATTATGCACTGCAAAAATATATTAATTAAAGTTTTAAAATATCCATAAAACAATCTTCCTATTTCAGACAAAAATTTAGTCCATTCAGAATGACTAATTTAAATAGTCCACTTCACTTGCATTTTTAACAAACTTCTCTGTATCTCACCTGATTTTTAACTCAATCCTCTATCCTTAAGACCTGACAAAATCTTTGTGTTTTTGCCTATCATTCTAGAGACAGAAGTTTTGACTTTAATCATTAAAATAGTGTTCTTTATAATGATTTTCATGATATAATACCAAATTCTACTATATTTGAGAAATTTCCATTTACTTGATTTATGAATATTCTTTAATGTAGTCTCAATTATTTAACATTTTTCAGGGGTAAAGTCGTAGTTTCAGACATTAAGCAGTCTCCAAGTTCACTGCAACTTTGCTCGTGGCCATTAAGATTTCCTTGTTGCAATTTCATCTCTTTGGTTGTCAGGCACTACTCAAATTTCTTGAATTTCTCTTCCTTTTGGATACTTTTCCCTTCTCAGAGATTTTCACGGGCTTCTGAATTACTCCCACCTACTATACTGGGGTTATCCTGGGCACCTGATCTCAGACTATGATTCTTCTGACTCCGTTAATATTTACTGGACAGTCTCCACTACTTTTATAGTTTCAAATATGATCAATGAGCTAAGTTGCAATTCTTCAACTTGATGTGGACCTTCATTCCCCAATTTATTGTTATCATATATAAAGCCACTCTTGGATTTCTACTCCTCTATACCCATGTATTAACACACTTGCATGCTCTTCAGCTGGTTGTGCCTTAACCTCATCAATTTAATAAATTATACTAGAAATTTCTGAATTGTAGGAACACCGTTTATTGTACAGTACACCCAATATGAAAGGCATTCTGAGACATCAGGTAGAAAGTCATGCTGCATATTATCAGCTACAATAGTGTTCATTAGAATCATTAAAAGAAAAATGCAATGTCTGATTTGTTTAGTGAAAAATAATTCCCATAAATTTTGTCCCAAACAGCACCATATTTTCTACATAAATTAAACACAAGAAGAGAAATATGAGGCAGAGCAGGAAAAGAAATGTCCAGCACAAATATCACTTTAAATACCCACTCCTGGATTGCTTCCTAGAAGCTACTAATTCAGTGCAGCACCTGTGATATAGCCAAGACCCTTTACTAGTGATTCCCTTGGAAGAGAGCACTGTGGCATTTCCAAAGAAGATGGTGTTGGTTGTAGACAATAAGATGTCTGTTTCTCCTAATTATGACATATCAAATATATCCTGCTCCATCTACCTTCTAAAATGACCTTGTACTGTTCCTGAGTATTAAATGGCACCTAGCATTAGGGCTCCCTCCTGTGCTACTGTTCACTATTCCCTTTTCCAACTTCAGACCAAATTCCCCAGAATCTAAATGGTGAAATAGAAAATGAGGAATATAAAGCCTACATCTTGATACTGCAACCTAAATTTAGGTGATTGAAGTCGAGCTGTAGTATTTGAAAGTATATTACCCTCTGTTGTTACATTAGAAGATGCTGTTGGTTGGCAGTCCATAGGACATTAATTAATTAATTGACTGGGCGATGAATAGGGCACATCTATTGGCGCATCAGTTACCAATGTCAGCTGAATGAATAAATTCAGAAATAAGCAAGGGAAGAAAGTAAAGCAGAGAAAAAAGAAGTCAGGAATGAAAGAAAGCAAGCATTTAATACTTTTACAATAACTAAAGGACAGGTTATTTTTTAAAAAAAGAGCCATACATTAATATTCATTGAGAATGTACCAGAGACTAGACTGAATTTTCATGTGAGAAAACAGTGCATTCTGCATTATTGATTGACCTAACAAAAGGAATATTACTATGAATCAATTCTTTCCTGAATCATTAATAAACTATTTATGCAGGGCTGTATGCTACCAGAGAATAACAAGAATAAGTGTGATGTTTCAATGTGTCATGGAAGATTCATCCAATAAACATTTCTTTACAAATTATGAAATGTTAACCTAAGAGAATATTTTATAGGATTCAGTCAAAGATGTACAAAGTCTTTATTAGACCATCATGTGAGTGAATCTTCTTGCCTTACAATTCAGCATCAACCACCTGGAGTTAGTGCGGAGATGTCAGTTCCTGGTCTATACCCAGGACTGGAAATCACCAAGTTTGGAAGGCAGACTAAGAATGCACATTTCACATCAGCTCCACATAGTGCTGCTCCTCACGTTCCCATGAGTCAAACTCTGAGGAAATATGTACCAAGCTGTGCAACTCACAGAAAGTCTAAAAACCATCATGTGATATGTAGTTCCGAAAATATGGAATTGCCTATCCAGTAGCAGGTAAGCGCATTTTTATATGAAAGTACATGAGAATACAAGGAAAATAATTTCCTCTGCTTACCTAACTTGATCGTGTTAAAAAGGCTTCCATGGAGGAAGGTGAGCCTCTACATGCAAAGAAAATAAATTAAGCTCCCAATTCTAAGGGCACAGTTATCATGTGAAGCTCACAGTTCCTAGCCCCAGCTCTTAGAATAAGTTGAGTTTAAGTACAGGAACTCTTTTATCATCCAGTACCCAAAATAATATTTAAAGTCTGTGTTGATTTCCAATATTTTAAAGTCAAAGGCATAAGGTACATGTACAGTTTTAACAGCAATCTATGGGAAACACATTTGAAATAAATACAGACATCAATATTCTCATATGTGATATCATTGCTTATCAGAGAACATGTACATTTTTAGTTACACAGTCATACCATAAAATAATACCATTTGGATCTGAATTTGCTGAAATGCAGTAGAGTCTGCAGAAATATTTTTATCATTTAAATCATTTCTGTGCATGACTTGGTCCAGACTGCCTTTCCTTGGTCCTCTTCCCACATTGTCTATACTGACAAAGAAGCACTTGATGATCTGTTTATTTCCAGACTACTGGGTGTGTTAGACATTTCAATCTAAAATCACCTCCTTAAATTGAGTCTTAGCATTTGTAGAGACAGATTTTGGGCATTGGTTTTCTTTTTCCTTCATATGATCTCACACCTGGGATCATTTAGAAAAACAAATGTGCTATTTCTGTGGGTATAAATGCGCCCGTCTTCTGGTGCAGCTCACCCTCTCAGCCCCTCAGCTTCCAGCTCTTCCTTCCTGAGGCTCAGTCCCATCTTGTGCAAAGGTAACATATTGCTGTAGAGTCTAATAACATCTCAGAATAGTATTTTACTCACTGAATTTAACTGGAAATCATTTATGAAAATATGTGTTATATATGAAAGAAATTTTCCTTAGATATTTTTAAAAATGGAAATCCTATATAAGGATTGGAAATAAGTTTAAGAGCTTAATTGCTTCTAGCTGACCTGTTTAATCACTGTTTAAAGTTAACTATGTAGAGAATGTAAAGTTACGCTTCTTCTTACCTCCTTGGTAGGAATTCGCAGAACTTGTTTTTCTTGCCTACACTTTTGTCATTCAATTTTCAACGGTGACTTTTGCATTCAAGCTAAGCATTACATTCAAAGTTGGTAAAAAATTAGAGTAAGTTGTCCTTTTCAAAATGTAAGGGCTTAAGTATCTTTTTCACTTACTGTATGTTATTCTCACTAGTGAGCATTTTGATTTACCTTTCATTGACTTTTTCATCACTGCGAACTAATTTTTATTCTATAAAATTATACAGTATAGCACAATTCTCTCTGAACATATTCATTTTGTTATTACCCATTTCACTTGAAATATTTATAGAGGCAACACTTACCGTTTCAAAATTTTTTCCCTGTGTCTTTTGGGAAATACTTTCTCAGTTCCCTGAACTGGAAATGTATTTATTGATATGAATCTAACTGTCTGTCTCTATATCTATCTACCTAGCTGTGCATTTATTTAATTTTCACCTACATATGTATAAGAAAGAAAGCCACTGAATTTTAATCATTCCTTGATTTTCTATTCTCAAAAACTAAATATAAAATTCAATTTTAACAAATGTATCCAAGTATTTTTCCTAATTTTTCTTAGTTTGACTTTTCTTTATGCGATACCATTAGTGCTATAATTCTCAAGAAAACAACCCAATTACTCTCACAGACTGATTCTATGATTGAGCCAGTCCCTGTGAGTATCACCCCCTCTCCTAACATTCCTTCAGACTGTGCCTTTATAACCATCCCTAATAGTGTTACTTAAGTGTCTGGAACATAGCAGCAGCCTTATGGTCATTTTAATTCTTGTGCTGTTCGATTTGCATGATGTGATCTATGCATTCCAGCACTGAATCCTCTATCTTCTGGTTTTCTTCCTTAAAGTACCATAAAATGTCTCCTTAAGCAACCTGAACAAAGTAACAGAAATTCTGCTTTCCCGTTTACCTTAATGCTTGCATTCCTTCCGTCTATTGAAGACGACCGTTCATCTGTTTTCAAAGGACCTGAGTGTGTTAACATGAGAGCTCACCTTTGTCCACGCCAATATCTGCAGCTCATCTCTCAATTCCAAGCTGCCGAGCGGTGTGTTCAAACTCCTTTGCATCTCCAATCAGTGTCATAGTACTTTTGAGCCTACGGGATGGAAAGCCCTTGTGTGTGAACTGGGCAATGAAGCATGTTACTGATGTTTCACATGTGTCTTCGCAGGACTCAACTGAATATGAAGTTCCTTGTCTTCGCCTTTCTCGTGGCTCTCATGGTTTCCATGATTGTAAGTACAGAAGAAAATGGTAAATGCGTCCTCAGTAGCAAATCAAAGATTTTTGTCCTCATTTTCTTCTGGTCTACATTTGCATCTATCTGAATGTGACTTTATAACTTAATATTTTTGTATGTTCATTTACTTTAAATTAACTTACATAAGTTCACTGAGTATTTAAAATCAACCTGCAGTATATACTCCAAGACACTAAACAATAATTTGTTTCACACAGAGAGAAAAACACTTTAAGAGGCCAATAACACGTAAAACAGAGAGGTGAAAAAAGACAGCTGCTGAAATCTATTCAACTAGGAAATGTAAACCATATGAATCAAGAAGTCTGAGGAAACAAGGAAGTCCATGAAAGTGGAACCACTGAGTCTTGCACATTATCAAAAAAATAAAAAAAGAAATTTCAAGACATTTATTCTACAACCAATATACTTAAAAGCCACTCATTTATACCTTCCTAAAATAAAGCTGCTATTTTTAAACTTAAAAAAAAGTTCGAGTTCTACAAATTATGAACCTTGCAGTTTGCATTTCCATGCAGTAATCCGTGTCACTCAGGACCAGCGTCTCGTGCCACTCTCTTCTCATTATCTTTTCCCCTTGTTTTCCTGCTCTTGTTCTTTATACACAACTGGGAACCTTGTAACTAAAATACTTCAACCACCACACTAATTTCCCTGGACATTGAGAAGAAAATTTATCTATGACTCCAATATCAACAGCATGCACTTAAAAAAACAGAGTAGGAAAAACTGAAACAGTAGGTAGAGTAGAGAGTAGCATAATGGAAGACTCAGTCATGTGGATATATAGTTGAGTTTCATGAACTTTTGGTTACTTTAAGAGTGCTTATATACAAAATTCATTCAAAATGTTACTTTCCATTTTTCTTCTCCAGCATTGGTGATGAAATTTTCACATTCACATATTTTTTAAATAAGAAGCAAAGTGAATTATTTCAAATAGGTCAAATGAATTATAGAAAACAACCTACATTTTACTTCTTTTACCATGTCCTTAAATAAAACAAGATAAGTTCCCATCTACCAAAGATCATTTCCTATCTTTAATTAAAATTGTGGAAAGTACTATGGTTTTATGCTCAGCCCTAAATTATAAAATTAAAACATTAACTACTTATTTTCTTTCTTTCTTTCTAAGGGAGCTGATTCTGATGAGGTAAGATACTTTCATTTACTGGAAAACTGGGTAATAATCAAACTTTTACTGAATTATTAATTTTTTTTATTTTGCAGAAATATTTTAAGCGTAAATTCAAGCATGTAAGTATTTCCCCATAATGATATGCAGTTCAAATACTGATTCTCAGATACAAGAAAAACCAGTATTGCTCTCTGAAACACATGAGCCACTAGTGATTAGTTAATAATGCCACTAACCAAGCACTGATTTTATTAATTTATGATGCATCGTTAAAGGCTGAAGTATCTTGTGTAATAATTTGGCATTCCCTTCTTAATACCACCCTGAAGAAACACTTCATTCCCAGAAAGGAGTAATCTTTCTCTGTTAATCACTTTTACTAAGGAATAAATGAAGTTTAAATCTGTAAATTATAAAATACTCTAATGAAGAATGGAAGTATCAAATTTCCATATAATATGGTAAGTCTCTGCCTTCTCTTGTTTGAGGATTACAAATTTATTTAATTTTACTGACCACATTGACTAGCAGAAAAATTTCATTCACTTAATGATTTTACTTACAGATTTTTAAAGACTTGGGATATTTATTATTATTATTTTTGTTCTGCTTTGTGCTAGGAATCAAACTCACAACCTCATGCTTCCTAGGTAGAGCTATATACCCAGATATTATCTTTATTTTTAATTGAAGAATAAACATTCTTCATGTTATTATTATACAGTTAGTGAAATAAAATGTAAATTTTCTTACATGTACACAGTATGTAATGACTAAAGCAATTTGAGTGGTATGTCTTTCACCTCAAATACTTATCATTTCTTAGTGTACTGAACATTCAAACACTTCCCTGGTAGAAATTTTGAAATAATTTATTAATTGAAATCAAGCCTAGCTATCATAATATGCTATACTATGGAACATAAGTTTTTCCACATATCCAACTGCACCCTAATAAACATAAACCACCCTCTCTTTATCCTAACCTCTACTACACCATTCTCAGATTTTGCTAATCACAGGTCTTTACTGTTTTTTTTTTAAATTAACATTTTAGCTTCCACATGTACCTAAGAACTCTCAGTTCCTTGCTTATTTTATTTAACATAAAGTCCATCAGTTCAATTTATGTCACTACGAATAACAGAATTCTTTCTTTATGTCTGGAAGATATTCCATTATGTAAGTTGACCACATTTTCTTCATCCATTTATCCACTGGTGAATGTAGAAGTTTATATTAGTTCTTGACAATTGTAGATTTTCCTTGTAGAACTTGTAAGTACAGATATCATTCTGGCATACTGATTTCAGTATTTTTGGATACTCAGAGGTTGGGTAGCCCAGTAGGGATAATAGAGGAGGTTGGTTTCTAGAGAAACATCCATAATTTTTTCCATCACAGCTCTACAAATTTATATGATCACCACAATATAATTCAGCTCCCATTTCATGATATCTCACCACCATTTGTAGCTGTGCTAACAGAAATTAGCGGGCATCACATCATAGCTATGATCTGAGCTTTCCTGATGCTTAGTGATGGGCATTTTTCATACTTTGGGTGGTCATTTTTACATCCTTTTCTGAAAAAAGTCTCCTCAGGTCATTGTTCTGTTCTTCAATTACCTTATTTGCTATAGCCATGGTATGGGCTTTTTATCTATTTGGGAAGTGAGTCCCATTTCAAATGAATATTTTGCACATACTTTGTCAGATTTTCTAGTACTACCTTTTTTCATTATTTACTTGGCTGTGTAAAGGTTGTTAATATTGAGTTTTTATTTCTTTTTTGAAGTAATCCTATTTGTCAATTTTGTTTTGGTTGTCAGTCCTTTTGGGCCCTACTCAAAAATATGTGCCCAGAACAATGTCTGTTAAGTATTTCCTCTGAGAGTTCTTGAGTCCTTTCAGTATTTGTGCTTCCTTTTTAGTCTTTGTATTTTGGGTTGACTTTTGTAGATAGTGATACAAAGGGGTCCATTTTTTTCTTCTGTATGTGTATCTTATTTTCCATGTAACATTTATAAAAGTACCAATATGTGTGTCTTGATTCTGGTCTTCTAAGATACCATTTTGGCTTTTCCTTATGTAGCCAAGATATGAGTTTTTCAAAAGCAACCTTTATTGTATTGATATAATTTCTTCTTTTGCCACATTGTGAGAGCTTTTTAAAAATATTATGAATTGTATTTTAATTTTTTGCATGCTTTTCAATATATTTTGATATCATAATATGAATTTTATTCTTTTGATGTGATGTATTTTGATTACCAATTGGTGTATATGAAAGCAGTCTTGCATATGTAGTGTACGTTTCACTTGATTGTCATGTTATTTTCTTGTGTGTACTGTTAGATTTTGTTTGCTAGTGTATTAGGTGAGACTTTTTTCCCCCTCTAAAAGATATTGTTCCCTATTGTTTTCTTCTGGTGTGTCTTTCTCTGGTATGAGTATTAGAGTAATATTGGCCTTGTAGAGTAAGTTTGAGGAGTTCTCCGTCATCCAGTAGCTGAAAATAGCTAAATAGCTAAAAGGAGTTGGAATTCTTGTGAAAAGTTTTGGTAAAATACAGCCACACAGATATCCAGTCTTGTGATTTTCTTTGTTGAGATTTCCTATTACTAATTCGAACTTATTCCTTGTTATGTATCTGTTCATCGCATGTCCTCATCTTTCAGATTTTGTAAGAGATTTGTGTTCCAATATACATTGGTTCATTCTAGGTTTATCTTATTCGTTGGTGTGTAGTTATTCTTACTAGTCCCTAGTTATATTTTGTATTTCTGGCCTGTCAATTTAGTGAATATTTTCATCTTTGTTATTATGCATTTGAATTTCTCTATTTTTGTCAATCTAGCAAACTATTACTTGATTTTGCTTTACATTTAAAAGGCTGACTCTTCTTTCATTGTTCTTTGTGTTATTTATATTCCATCTCAATAATTCTCCTCTGATTTTTTTGTCTAATTTCTTCTACCAACTTGTGGTTTGGTTCCTGCTTATGTGCTACTTACATAAAAGGTAGTACCTCACTTTTTGGATATGTATTCAAAGTTGTATAGTAGCAATGATTTTGCTGTATCTTTTGAGTTTTGTACAGTTGTGCTTTAATTTTCATTTCTTTTCAGAATATTTTTTACATTTCTTTTCCATTTCTTCATGGACCAATTTGTTGGTCAAGACACTGCATTTACTATGCATTTCAGCTTCTTTTTCTTAATTTTTACATTTATTTTGTTGATGTTGAGAAGAAACA
>RJWM01040816.1:0-15257 GCA_004363535.1 Dasyprocta punctata
ACTCCCAAGAGATAAGCTTTTCTCCATCCCACAAATTATGGGGAGAGTTTTGTCATGGTTTAGAGTTAGACCGCCCTGCTACAAGCCTTCTATGTTCAGAAGTGGGGCTTGTGGAAGTTGGTTAGATCATGGGGTGCTACACTCATCAGTGGATTCAACCACTAGTAGGTTCAGTGGCTGCATATACTGGTGGGAGGTGAGGCCTGGTTAGAGACGGCCACTGGGGGTGTGACCTAGAGGGTGCATTTCCTTCCCCGGCTCCTCCTTGCTCTCTCTTGTTTCCTGGCCACCATGACATGAGCAGCTTTCTTCCACCAGACCCTCGCACTATACCTTCCTTGATTTGGAACCAGCTGACTATGGACTGAATCCTCTAAAAACCATGAGCCAAAATAAACTTCTTGTTTAAGTTGTAGGTGCCACATATTTTGTTCCAGCAATGAGAAAGTGACAAAGACAGGTTAACCAATGGCTACAAAATTACAAAGGAGAAATAAGTTCTGTTACAACATAGGGTCAGAGTTAGGGTTAACTAATAATAGCAATAATATGTGGCATATCTTAAACTACCTGGAAAAGAGGGTTTTAAATGTTCTCTCCACAAAGAAATGATAAATGTTTGAGGTGATGTGTGTGCTAAGTACTTTGATTTAACCATTATGAAATGTATATGTGTATTGACATAATACACTGGTGCCCTGTAAATGTGTGTACTTATTATGTGACAATTAAAAAATAAAATGAAGAGCACCATAAGTGTATTTATGCAGATGTATGTATGTTGAAAGTGAACTGGAAGGATGTACTGTAATCATTAACAGTGATTGTCTCTGGGTAGAGAAAGGGTCAGGTTAGGGTCCCCTCTCTACATTATATTGTATAGTATTTCTCTTTCATGAATTTCTGTTACCATCTTAGCTTTTGTGGTATTGTCAATATTTGTATGACTGTGTCTCTTTTTTGTATTCTGAACTTCAGGACATTGACACTTGTGTCTGATATTCCATACACACACACACACACACACACACACACACACACACACACCAAACAATAACTACCATTCATGCTTGACTGCATGTATACGTCAGTGACAAGTTGAGGGCACCCTGTTAAAGTGACCATAATGGGAACATAGAAAGGTGAGTCTGAGAAGCACCTTTGGGGTGGTGTGTTTCTAGCCATGGAAATGAGAGGATCAGAGGGTGCCCAGTCTGCATAAGGAGCCACCCTTTCCATTGGTCATCTCAGTCTCATCCCCTCAGGTCACCTAATTATTCCTTATTCCCCACCTCCTGATTATAACTTGTCTGGCCAAGCAGATTTGTAACCAAGGAAACCACCCCAGTCATTGTCCTGGAGTTTGAGCATGATATGTTTCAGTACAGATAAATCCATTAACAATCTAGTTTTTAAACACACATTTCTTGTGATTCTGATTATTATCTTGCAGAACTCTGGAGCCACCCAGGATTTGACTGTAACAATCAAAACTGCAACTTCATTAAAATGAAGATTTCATTTTGACATAGAAAACTGAGCCCATTTTCCATGAGGACCTGTGAAAGTGCCAGCTAGATTTCTAGTGGATGCCCTGCAACAGAAGCATTTCATGATGGGAGCCCCTGGGATGAAAGAGCTAGCTTTGCACTTCTGGTAGCATCTTCCTTCTGTAACCACAGATGGAAAGGGGGTTTTGGATTCCATTTCTGGAACCTTTACGGTGTAGAAAAGCTTGGTGGGCTATCACTTTTCCATCTTGTCTCTTTGTGAAGAGGAGTTGAGAAAGGTTACAAGCAATAAGTGACCTCAACCTACTCTCCACTTCAGGAGAAGTGGAGTCAGGAGATTAGTCCTTTCCTGCCAAAACTTGAATTTGTGATGAACATTTGTGATACATAATCTACCTGAGGCTGGTCTGGGCTGTAGAGAAACTCCTCAAGTTCAAGGAAGCAGACTTTTGGCCTAAGAGAGAAATTGGAGGTTAGGGAGAGAGATAGGGTTTGGTCAAGACAACAGTGAGGCCAAGAGAATGGTATCACAACTGGGTGAACATCTGGACTCACCTAAAGCAAAATGGAAACACCTCCAGGCTGTGGGTTCTGACTATAAGAATAAGCCTTTCCTAGTCTAGGCCAGCTCAAGAGTTGGAAAGATGAAGGATGTAGGGCCCAGTTCAAAGACATGAGCCTCAAATGCTGATGGAAATTTAGATGATGCCCTTGTGAATCTAGGGGTTCAGAAAATTTCATCTAGCCAGGCCAAGTCTAGCAAGAAAGAGTGGGGTCTAACATGGGCTGGCTGGGGCTTCTGGATCCTGGGACTCCAGAGTCAGGAAGTGCACCATTGATGAGCAATGGCTCTGAAGGCTGTCAGGGTCTTCATCGCTACTTGGGTGCTATGGTTTGTGTCTGGATGTCCCCCAAATCCTCATGAGGTCATGGGGGTAGCCTTTTTGAATGTGGCTGAATCTAGAGTTTGTGGTTGGTTCATTGTCTAGTGCTGGAATTGGGAGTGTGAGTGCTACACCCACCTTAAGGCTGGTGCTTTGCATATAATATAAGGCAAGGAAAGAGGTCTTCTCTCCCCTTTTCTGCTGTTCTTGCTTTTGCCATCTGTCTTCCACTGCCTGAACTGCCATGAACTGTTGCCCCTGTGCCATGTCAGCCTGCCTTGGAGTGAGTAGATTATGGACCAAAACCTCCACAAACTGTGAGCTAAATAAACCTTTCCTTCTTTAACCTTGGGTAGTGTGTATTTTGTCTCAGCAATGAGATAAAAGTAACTAAGATACTGGGAATGTTGTGTGGTCCAGCCAGGCTTCTAGTACTGTCTTAGAAAAACACATCTCTGGCTATTTTTAACCAAGACATTCTTTTTTATTGTTTTTTCCATTTTAAAGAGGATAAAACAGAATAAAACCAATCAAAACAAGCCAGTGTAAGAGATACAGGACTTCAAAACAATATGAAATCAACAATAGTTATCATAATGCCTTTTGATATCTTCAAAATAGCTACATATAACTTCAGACATAGTAAAAATCAAGCAGAAGAGAATATAATAGAAACAACAAAAACAAAACAATGAATGCAATAAAGGATTCAAAACAAGCCAACAATAAATCCAAAATCACTACCACAATATAACTTGCTATCTTCGAAATAACTGCTCCTGACATCAGATTTGACATAATCAAACAAAACAAAAGAGAATAAAACCCAACCCAACAAAACAATGGAAATGATATAGGACTTCCAAAACAAGACCATAAGGAATCAACAATGGCTGCAGAAGAACAAGATGGTGGAACAGTAAGCAGCAGAGTAAACATCCTCACTGAGAGATACCTTCCAGATGCCAGAATATAGCAACATGGGGAAGACAAGAAGGAAAGAAGTGGGTCCTCTGGACCCAGGAAGAATCTAAAGTGAGAATTGAAGCCCACAGAAAGAGTAGAAAGAAACACTTAAACAAAGAAGGTGGTAGCTTGCGGCATCTATGCCCAGAGCTGGACCCACAGTGTGGAACCTGGGGACTCATGATCAAGGTGCTGCGGTGGTGGCAGTGACCCCAGAGGCCACTGCCAAGAGAGGAAGCATTGGAGGAGAGTGGCAGTGGACGGGGGAGCAGACCTGGAGAACTTAACTGGCTGACGGTGAGTGTGCAGAGGTCTTCACCCTCCTGCCAGAGAAAGAGAGTGGCTGGGAGACATCTTGGAGTTGGGCTGGGGACTCCTAGCTGGGCGCAGACCTGTGGAGGTTGCTCAGGCTGAGCCCTGCCCCCTGCATGCATCCTGGGAGCCACCTTGGAGGGTCCCTGCAGGTGACAGGCTTGGTCTGGAGACAGTGGCTCCATGTGCACTCCAGGGGTAGTGGTGGAAAGTCCCCAGGTGACCAGCCCACCAGCCCAGGATTGTGGGTGGTGGCTCTGCCCCTTCATGCACTGCACCAGCCATCACAGAGCCAAGGCAGGCTGGGGAAAGGCAGCAGATAGCACTGTATCAGCGCCCCCATGACAATCATCAGTTATCCATAATCAGCACTAGCTAGAAGAACCAGTCTCACTTCAGAGAAATTGCAGCCAATGAGAAGAGTGCCTGAGTCCCCAGTACCCATTTGCCCAGAAGAACCCAGGAATATGTCAAGACAAAGAAGCAAAAGGCAGTCTCTGGCCTCCAATCCAAACAGAGAAAGTCCAGGAGATCCAAATGCAGAAGAGATTGGGAGTCCCACAACTGAAGTTTCTGAGGTGATGACAACTTCAAGAGGCTATAAAAGAAATTAGAGCAGAAACACTAACTCAACTAAAAGAAGAAATGAAAAACATAATAAAAGAACTGCTAGGCAACTCTAAAGGAGACATAGATGAAAAAATGGAGCATAGGAAAATGAGGGAAATCTTGAATGAACGATACAAAAAAGATTTAGAATACATGAAACAGATTCAAAGAGATTACCAGGAAATCAAAAACTCCAATGAAAGTTGGCAAAACCACTTGAAAGAAACTGAAGATAGATTTTCAAACCTTGAAGACAGGTTTGAAGCTTGTGATCATGAAAGGAAAGATCTCTTAAAAATAACACGGAACTTGGAAGTAACAATACAATGGCTGCAAGACAACCCAAAGAAACACAACTTAAGAATAAAAGGTGTGAGTGAAAAAGCAGGGGTCAGTACAAATGAAATGAAAAGCCTATTTACAGGAATAATTTTTGAAAACTTTCCAAGCATGGGACCAGGAAGTGACTTTCAGATAAATGAAGTATATAGAACTCCAGCTAACCATAACCAAAATAAATCTACATCCAGACATATAGTAATCCACATCCCAGAAATTCAACACAAGAACAGAATATTAAAAGCTATTAGAGAAAAGAAACAGATCACCAACAAAGGAAAACCCATCAGAATCACAACAGACTTCTCAACACAAATCATCAAGTTCAGAAGAGCTTGGAGTGAAGTATTTCAAGCCCTGAAAGAAATCAACTTCCAACCCAGATTGATGTACCCTGTGAAACCATCTTTCAAAATTAATGAAGAAACAAGCTATTTCCATGACAAAGAACAACTAAATGAATTTATGACAACCAAGACAACCCTACAAAGAATACTGATGGACATTTTAGAGAGAGATAAAAAAGACCACAGCTCCAGAAATGGTGGCAGAGGGATATTGCCGAGCGGGGCAGACAACTGAGTAGAGAGGAAAATTGGGCAGCCAACTGCAGGAAAAGTGGCATGGTAGAGACGGGGCAGTGCATGTTGGCCTTAACTATTAACGTAGATGGCCTCAAGCCACCAATGGAAAGAAACACAGGCAGAGTGGATCAGGAGACAGGATCCACCAATATGCTTTATACAAGAAACACATTAAACTTGAAAGGGAGTTCATAGACTGAAAGTCAAAGGAGAGAGAACAATGCTGTATGTGACAGGGAACCAAAAAGAAGTGGGGGTAGCTCGCACATTAGCTACATAGTAGACAAGAAAGATATGGCAATTTTATCCAATGGAAAGCTACTCAGCTATAAAGAAAAATAACCTCAAGCCTCTTGTAGGTAAATGGATACAATTTAAGATCATGTTCATGGATGAAATGGCCCAGAACCACATGAGTGAGCATCATGTTATCTCCCTAGTACAAAAAACAGAACAAAACAAAAAAACTAAAGGAGTTAGTAGGATTCAAAATACACAATACATATATGAAAGGGGAGGAAGTGTCTAAAAAGGGAAGGCAGTGACCATTGTTAATCTATCATTGGGATTTGAGTCCTATATTGTTTTCATTGAGCTGTTTAGTTTGATCTTATTCTACTTTGGTTTGCCTAATTTTATTTTATTTGGTGGCATAGACAGCTATTTCAAAGATAACAAAACACATTATGGTAGCCATTATTGATAACTCATCACTTTGTTTTGAAACCCTATATTGCTTTCATTGGTTTGTTTTGAGTGATTTTATCCTATTTTGGTTTGTTTGATTGTATTATGACTGATGATATAAGCAACTGCTTAGAAGATAACACGAGGCATTATAGTAATCAGTGTTGTTCTACTATGTATTGCTTCCATTGTTTTGTTTTTCATTGGTTTTATCCTGTACTATTTTGTTTGACTGTATTGTGCCTGATGATATGGGCAGTTATTTTGAAGATAACAAGAGGTATTATAAGGGAAAAGGAGGAAAGAAGGAAGGGATAAGGAAAAAGACATAAATTTGTATATAGGTATACATAAGATAGTTAAAATGACTATACTACTAAATGCATTATTATTGGAAAAGAACAGTTAATACTTATATGATTAGATCAATTTTACATGTCTATATCTGTTAATCTACACAATCCCTTTGAAGGTAACGATATGCAACATTATAACCACTGTCAAATTCCAATCATCTCACTTTATAAACCTATAATGTCATTGTATTAGATTTGTTGTTGTTGTTTGCTTGTCTCTTTTGTTTTTTGTTTTTTTTCTGTGTCCATTTTCTCTTAAATTAAAAAAAAAAAAACCAAAACAGTGACTGCAATCCTCAGAAGGAGATGCCCTCTAGATGTCACACTGTGTACCACTATCCTTTGAACCTATGATCAGACCACTGGCCCTAGATCTGCAACGTTATTGAAACAACAAAGCACCACAGGCATCCAATTGCATTTCACCTCGATAGCTATCATCACAGCCTGTGTTTCTCCAGATAAGCTGGTCACTTACATCGGGTGGGGTGGGGTGGGTTGGGGATTGGTACTTCTTGTTTGTCAGCCTGTTGACCAGAAGAGGCTGGAATCTGTCTGTTCCAGTCTGGTAGTGGGCCGTGCATGGTGCTGGTTCCCAGACCCAGCTTGCTTGCTGGTGTGGCCTTGTTCTCTCTCTAACCAAGACATTGTTTGGCTACAGATTAGAGAGCTCTAGCCAGGAAGAGAAGGAAGGAACAAGGTATCTGAAGTAAAAGTCAACAGATCCTCAAGGCCTTAGAGAGAATGATACAAATGGTCTTTTTTTCTGAATTTAATATAAGTAAAATAATGATGATGGTGACAATCAGAGACATGGCAGCTACCACTTCTATAATGCTTACTCTGTGACAAAGCTGTATGAAAATTGTTTTAGATTTACCTAATTCCTTCAATGAACCTATATGAAGTATGAGTTATTCTCCTGTTTTACAGAAGAGGAGATTAAAGTACAAAGGGATTATGTTGGTCAAGGTTATGTAACTATAAGCAGGAAAACTAATATATGAATTGGCACCACATTTGTTTCCAAAACCAGTGTGTTTTGGTTTGGTTTGGTTTTTGGAAATAGGGCCTCACTATGTAGTTCAGATTGGCACTGAACTCCTGATGATCTGCCTGCCTCAGCCTCCCGAGTGCTGGAATCACAGTCATGTACCACCACACTTGGCTCCAAAACCTGTGATTGTAAATGAGATTTTATTGGACACATCCAAGTCCATTTGCATGTTTCTTCTATGGCTGCTTTCATTCTACTGTGGCAGTGTTGAAAAGTCATGACAGAGACCACGTGTTTCCCAAACTCTAAAATATTTATGTAGAGCGTGGCCCAAACAGACACTGGTTGCTGCCTTTTGATAGATCATTGGAAGCCTGTGCTCTCAGTCACGTTCTACATAGATTTTGAGACTCTCTGCTACCCTTGTATCTGCTCAGCTCTTGACTATGTCTTAAGACTTTTGTGGTCAGTATGTAAGCCCATAGACTTCCTATTGTCCTTCCCACCCCAGCGTGTGGGCTTCTTATGGCTCCAGCTGATACTGTCCAGCGTTGGGTCAAGGCTTAGGCATCAACAACCAGTACTATTGATGCTGATTCCAGACCAGTTGGCATAAAGAAAAGCTGACTGTTGGAATGTGGTAGCATAGGGAGCCGAAACCAACAGGTAGAAAAGGGGCTGGCCAATGTGTAGTTGGTGTAGGACTTGAAGGGAAACTGAAAAAAAACTCTCAGAAGAATTCAGCAAAAAAGAGCAGAAAATGAGAAATGGGTTCTGGGATGCCAGGAGAGTTACTATTAGAAATTCAGTTGAAATTCAAAGAACAAATAGAGAAAAAAAGAACTGCATGCATCAAAGAGTAGTCCTTTGGCTGCCCGTTGTTGACTGCTGCTTGGGTGGGGCGAGGATTACTGGCTCTTTCCTCACCACCTCTGTCACCCTCTGGATGCTGCACAGGATGCAACACATAGAATAGCTTCCTTTCTCTCATGTCAGGATCAGGGAGGAGGTCCCCATGCCTGTACAGAGATCAGCAGCTCCAAACCCTTGCATCTGGGATCCATGGGTAACAACACACCTCAACATTCTGGAAAGTTCTGCCCTGATCACAGCATCTTCTCTTGTACATATGTCTGACCATTTTTTGCCTCGATAAATTATAATATTGTTCTAGGGTCTTGCTTGACCTTCTCTCCTCTTCTCTCCTCTTCCCTCCCCTCCCCTCCCCTCGCTTCTTCTCGTCTCTCTTTTTCTTCTTTACTTTTCCTTTCTCCTTCAAAATCACCTTGAAAACCCCTCTCTTAATCTACTATTCACATCATCTTCTATATCTTCTACAGTAAATTATTCCCAACAGAAACAGAAATGTCAAGGTTACCTTATACAGAAAGCAGAACTCTAGAAGCCAAATAAGTGAAAACAAACTTTTTTTTTTAATCCAGCCAATCCATCCCAGGACTAGAAACTATGAGACATGGTTTTATTTGCTTAGATTACCTTGCTTGCATGCTAGATGCTTTCCAAATATTTAAAACTCAGTGATGGACATGTTCATGAATAATGTGTTTCATTTCATGCAGTTAGCATCTGAGTCACCGATGTAGGATAATGGCCCTGGGAGCCCTTAGTTCCAGAAAGTGCTCACGACTGGGACATAATCCTGAGTCCCAAGTGTTGTGTCAGATAGTGCTGCTCTAATGCAAATAGGCTCAGTGGCTCCAGGCACTATAACTTGAAAGGGAGAGATATGCCAACTGCTCAATAATATTATTGAAAAGTCATTTAGCAAGTTTTGTAATGTGTGCCTCTGCACAGATTGGAAGTCATGCTCAATGAAAGCAGGGTGCTACTCCACATAGCTAAAACATTCTTGAGCCTGAGGGACATGAAACTTAATTTCGGTGCTGCCAAGGAAATACCAAAGCAGCTGGCAATTGATGTATAAGCTTCACGGATATTCAGGGCAAGAAGTTGGTCCTTTGGTATGAGGACATTGAAAAAGAAAACTAAAAGAAGAAGCAAGCAGTCTGTCTTAATCCATAATCAGTTGGCTCCAAGGTAGGGTGCCTTGGCAGAGGGGAACACTCATGGCAAGCAGAAAGTACGAAAGCAATAAACCTCAGAGACAAGCCTCTTTCTGCCCCTTTTATCTTATTCATACTGCTGGGATTAGGGCAGGGCCAACCCAATCAGTGGACTGATCCAGCAGTCATCCACCCTTAATTCCAGAGTCCTTAGTTCAAGGATTCCACTATGAATCAATTACATACTCTAGATTCAGCCACCTCTGAAAAAACCCTATGACCACATGAAGCTTTGGGAGGACATCTAGACACAAACCATAACACAGTGCATGGTTTTGAATGTTGCAAAAACAGAACTGTGTTTTAACTTTCTTTCCTTTTAGTGAAAACCCCAAAAGCTGCACACATGCTCATAGCAAATAAGAGGCTGGAATCCTCTTTTACAGAGGTAACATTCAGGGACAATGCTGTATTTCAAGGCAGTGAGGGAGGAGTGTTCAAACAATAGCATATACACATATAATGATACATAGATTGTTTAGGCAGCTTTCCACTGATGTAACAAAATATCATGGATATCCAATTTGTAAGATGGAAACTGATATTGTGATTTGGGATCATGACATCAGAAGTTCCAGACCATGGTCAGCTGGCTCTTTTGCTATGGGCCTGTGGAGAGGAAGAATGGTGGACAGTGCATGGTGGAGCAGAGATGCTCACTTCATGCTGCTGGGGAAGCAAAGAGAGAGGAAGGTTGGGGTTGCACTATCAGCTTTAAGGGAGTGTCTCCAATAACTTAACTTCCCACCCACTAGGGCCCACCTCCTAAAGGTTCCAAAACCTCCTAATTGCATCTCAAGCAGGTAAGCAAGCCATTAGCATAAAGACTTTAGAGGGACACATAGGATCCAAACCATAGCACAGATGGACAAGTTGGAAATGAAAAGATGGAAATATATACACCACGAAAACAACCAAAGAAAAGTGAAGAACAAAATAATAATAATAATAAAAAAAGAATGGAAGCAAGTGAAATACAACTCTCACACACTATCAACACAGGCAAAAGTTGATTGTTTAGAAATTTTAACAAAATTGGTAAGTCCCTTAACTAGAAAAAAAAAAAGAACACAAAATGCTAATATCAGGAATGAAAATGAAGAGTAGTACTAGAGATTTAACAGACATTAAATAATGAAAAGAAGGTATTATGAACTAATGTCAATACATCCAACTAGAGTAAGATGTAAAAATTCTTTGAATCAACAATTTTTTGAAACTCCCTCAAGAAGAAATAGAAAACTTGAAGAGTTCTATGACTATTAAAGAAGATAATGTAATTAATAACTTCACAGAGGAACTTCAGGCCCACTACTTTTACTAGTGAATTATAACAAAACAAACATTTAGCAATGAAATATTGCCAATGTATAACAAATTATGTCAGAATCAAGAAGAATATTTCCCAAAGCATTTGATGAGGGCAGCACAACTCTGACACTAAAATCTGATTGATATTATAAGAAAAAATGTATAGGCTACTGTCCACCATATAGGTGAAAAATCTTTAGCTATTATTAGCAAATCAAGTCCAGCAATAATTAAAAAAGATTGAACACAATAGTCACATGTGGTTTGTCCCAGGTATAAAAGCTTGTTTAATACTTGCAAATCAATCCTGTATTTTATCACATTAATAAATTATGGGAAAAATATGATCTTCTCAGTATATGCAGAAAAATCATTTGATAAAATTCAACAGTTGTCCATGGTTGGAATTTTATACCAAACAGGGAAAAGAAGGAAGTTTCATTAATCTCATAAGGAATACCTATTAGAAAGAAACCTAGAATTATTCATAGCTAAATAGATGCATCTGGATACTATAGTTTTAAGTGAAATAAATCAAACACACATATGTAAATATTGCATTGTTTCTCTGGTGTGAGAAATTGAAAGTGTAAATAAGAACCAAAATACACAATAGATATTGTGAAATATGAAGAAATTGTTCAAAAGGAAAGGGGAATGGTGGTGGGGAGGGAAGGGAAAAGAAAAATATGAGAAAAAAGGTATAAAATGGAAACAAAGCTTTGTAAATAAGGAAGGGAAGAGTGGTTGAAGGGAGGGGAGGGGAACAGGGGAAAAAAAAGAGGAACTAAGATATATCATGTATAGGTACAAGTTCCCTATGATGAATGTGATCATTATATATATCTAAATTGTACCAATAAACTTAATAAAAACAAAGTTAAGAAAAAACCTATATAGTCAAAGTCATACTTAGTGATGAAATATTAAATGCTTTCTTCTGAGATTTGGAAAAAAGAAATGATGTTTAATTTCACTGCTTCTGTTCAACATTACTCTGGGAGATCTTACTAGTAAGAAAAGTTCTCCTCAGAAAATAATCAAAGATTGAAATGCAAGAACTAAAACTACCTCAGATCAGAGTCGATGTGTGTATGTTAGGAAATCCCCAAAAAACCTATAAATAACTTGAACAAATAAGTAAATTTAGCAATATATTGATGAATGTATCCCAGTGTTTTAAAATTGGGTATTATTTCTAGGTAGTAGCAATAAAAAAACTTGAAAATGAAACTTCAAAAATGCCATTTAAAATAGCATCAAAAAAAATCTCCCCTTGTATCTGGAAATAAATTTATGAAAAGATCTATAGGACCTCTGTGCTGAAAAGTAAAAACATATGACTGGGACATGCTAACAAAAATGCAACAAATAGAGAGATATATCATAATATTGACTGGAAAACTTAAAGTTTTAATATGTCAATTCTTATCAAATTGATTTATAGATGCACTGCTCTATTAATTAAAATCCCAGTAGACTTCTGCTTTTGAGAAATTGATAAGCTGAATCCAAAATGATTATTGAAATGCAAAGAACTTTGCAGAAGACGAAAACGGTTGTAGGACTTATTAGCCAAATTTTAAAGCTGATTATACCATCAACTGAGTTTTCTCAAGACAGAAATTCAATGGGCAAATTAAAGTTTTCCAATAAATGGCACTTAAACTGAATAACTGTATGAATTACCTTGGCCAATACCTTACTACATACATGGAAAATTAGTTTAGCATGGATTTTAGACCTAACAGCAAATTAAATTACAGAGTTTTTAGATGAGTACTTAGAGTATTTTCTTGATCCTTAAGAAGCAAAGATTGCTTAGAACACAAAAAGAAATCAGAAAAGAAAATATTTGATGAACTTTACCAAAACACGCTTGTCAAAAGGTTTTGTCAAGATGGTCAAATGTCAAGCCACAAACTGGGAGAAAATACTGGAGTACATATATTTGACAAAGAACGTGTACTGAGAAGACAAAGAATTCTTGTGAATCAAAAGATAGACAAGCCAATATAAAAGCAGTCCAAAGGTTTGGAAAAATGTTCAGCAGATGAAAATGTCCGATGGTTTAGTAAGGATATCAAAAGGTGTTAATCACTTAAAATCAGGTAAATGTCAATGAAAACTATAATGAGATCCCTTTAACACTTTTAGAATGGCTAAAATGGAAGAGGGTGACCACATTCAGTTTGACAAAAATTACAAGCGATTATAAGACTTGTATTTTTGCAATGTGAGTACATATTAGCCAACCGCGTAGGAAAAAAATATAGATAGATATATTCGTTCTGTGACCAAGAAATTTCACACAAAGCATTATTCAAAAGAAGAGGTAGATATGTCCACAAATGGCTTACACAGAACATCCAGACTGAAAATTGGCGTTACACAAATACCCACTGATAAGACATAAACAGATTGTGGCATATTTCTACATTCTACTATGTAGGAATAAAAAAAAAGAACAGACTATTGATAACGTGAACAACATGGCCAAATCTCAAAAACATTACATTGAGTCAGAAAAGCCAGATACAACAGAGTACATAGACTGTATGAGTCCATTCCCAAACTAAGAATCCACTTGTATGGAGTCAAGATTGGTCAAAATAAATACAGGGTGACTGGAACTAATTGGGAGAGTCAGAGGCTGCCTCGGCGTTGGGGAACAATGAACTGGAAAGAGAGCAGGGAAGGAACTGGGGTTATGAAAATATTGATCAGAGTAATGCTCACATCTCTGCCAAAACACATCACATTACACACTTGTGCTTTGTGAATTTTACTGCAGGTACATTATTCCTCATTAAAGCAAAGAGCATATAAAAGTGCAACAAAGATTACCACAATCAATGCTGCAGAGAATTAAGAGAGAGAAAAGAAAAGAATCGGCGGCCGGCGAGAAGAATGACTCAACAGGAAAGGCGATGAGTAAGACCCCGGAAAGCAGGCGCGGAAGGAAGGCTGGGATTCACAGCGGAAGAAGTGGTGGTGGTGGTGGGCGGCTTGCTCTCTCGGGGAAACAAGGCGGCGAGCTCCTAGTAATTGCCAGCCTCAAGCCTCAGGGCAGCATCGTGACTCACTGCGAGCCTCAGAATCACCGGGGTGCACTTCAACAGAGATCTCTACTTCGCAGCGAATGTGACGATGAATACGTACAGCATATTAAAAACACTAAATCAATCCAATAGCTAGCATCTGCAGTCGCAGTGCCCAGCGTTTCAGGAAGTGCTGAGCTTGTTTTGAAAGTATCTTTCTGGCTGGTTGTATAATACCCAGAATAATGTGTTGTGAAAACAGGAAATTACCTCCAAAGCTTTTTGGAAGTAGAAGAAATGCAAATTATCAGTCGATTAAAAATCTAAGCATGTAACTTGGGTTTTAGTTTTCTCATTTTAAAAACAAGTAAGATTTGGCTTTATTTTCTTTAAAGCCTCTTTTATGTCTAAAAACACTGCAAATGAAATTGTGGTTTGCTGAGGAGTTTAACTAAGTCGTGACATAGAAGGTCCTCGACAAGCTGGTCCCAAGCCTTTTTAGCATTTAAAGCCTGTTTAGTCCTCAAATAACTACATCTCCGCTCAAATCTAGCACTTCTCCTGAGCACTCTTTATGTACCGTCCCCCTCATTGGAAAGTTGCTTCAACCTGATATCGAGACAATAACTACACATTATTTGTGTCTACCTGATTGGTTCTAGGATCATTCTTGAAAATAAGAATCTCTCCTACCCCCTGAATGCCCTAAGGCTATATTAGAACTGCATCCCTTTGAGAAAAGAAGCTCAGATGCGTATAAACACAATTCTCCAGGGGAGGGCCCAGTTGCTGGGAAGAAATGTTTCCATATGAAGTCAGAGAATGAACAGCAACAGCCGTGGGCCCAGAGATGTGGGATTTACAGTGATGTTGATGGATTGGACCGTGTTATTAGCAGAGGCAGGCCAGCCAAATCACAGACAGAGAAGCATAATATGCTTTGACATCTAGTATGCTTTGCTAAATTAAAGTTTAAAAAGGAAAGACATGAATAAATGAAACAGCTACTTGAAGGCCAGTCTATTAAATGAAAATGACTCCATGTGAGTTCCAGAATACACTTTAAGCCACTTTGGGTACCGCTCAATCATGAAACTAAAAATATCCTCCAAATGCTTGGCCCACTGGTGAGTTTGCTTGGAAGGAATTACACTGTACAAGAAGAATTAGTACCTGGTTGCAAAGAAAACTTAAAGCTTTTTGAAGATTCTCGTCTGGTAAGAGTGTTAATCATGACGGTGGGCAGAGGTGATGTTAATTATCTGGTTATAACGTTTTAATGTCTTTCCAAGGTGCTTAACATTCCAAGTGCTTCACATTCCACAGGCTCTGGCCTATGTGCCTCTGTCTATTTCTGCAGCCTCTTTTAACACTTTCTTTCTTTCCTTTTGCTGCAGCTCCCAGCTGTCTGGTTCTACACACTACACATTACTCCCTGCCTCAGGACCTTAGCACATCTGCTTTCCTTCTGCCAGGAGTGTATGCCTGCTTTGTGCCTGGATATCACCTATGCATTCATGTTGCTTCTTTGAGAAGTCATAGGAAGTTTTCTTATCGCACATTTGTAGTATTCTGT
>RJWM01040817.1:0-15259 GCA_004363535.1 Dasyprocta punctata
AAAATCAACATTTTCAACACTGACTGGTTTTTGGTGTAGAAAGTCTAAAAAAGGACATCAGAAATAAATTCCTGTGTGAACTACAATGACAAAACCAACAGAACTCCACACACATACACACACAAAAAAATCTTTACTTCGATTATCACACGTAAGGCAGTCTTCACACATGTCAACAGCACGTTCCATATACGCATATTGCTTTCATTGACAGCACATGTGTTTTGCTTTCCTGGCCTTTTCCAAAGACATACTTGACATCTTGCTGAACTTGCTGTTTTGTCAGGAGGTTCTTATAGTATACAATGCGTAGTTAACAAGCACATAAAATATCAATAAAATATTTTTTTATTTTAAAAAGAAAAAATAAAAACAAAAATAAAGCAGTTTCATAACAGGTTAATAGGAGAGTTACAGTGATTAATACATGGCATATTGTTGTCTTTGTAGTAGTTATTCGGAGTACAAGATATAGGCATGATATCTTGTCCAAACAACATTAGCACAAACCTGTCCTTTTGATGAACTGAGAGAAACTTAGCGGTGTAACTATCTTAACTATCTTGTGTATAAATATATACTTTTTCTTTTTCCCTTCCTTCTTTTCCCCTTTCCCTCATCACTGTTTGTCTTTTCACTTGAATAGTTTCTTCCCAATTCACAATATCTCTTGTACATTTTGGACCTTATTTACTCCTCCAGTTTCTCACACTAGTGAGACAATACAGTGTTTACACATGTGGGTCTGACTTATTTCACTTATGAGTATTGTCTGTAGTTGCATTCATTTACCTATAAAGATCCACAGTTTGCCCTTCTTTATGGCTGAATAGTACTCTATCATATAAAAAAACAACATTTTTTTTATTCATTCCTCAGTTGACGGGCATTTGGGTCATATCCAAGATTTAGCTATTATAAATTGTGCTGGTACAAACATGAATACACGTATATTGGCATGATCAGATATTTTAAATTGTTCTGGGAAGATATCCAGAAGAAGACTAGCTGGATTGAATAAGACCTCTAATTCTAGTTGTTTAAGGAATCTCTATACTGATTTCCACAGTGGTTGCACCAGTTTACACTCCCTGCAACAGTGGAGAAGGGCTCCGTTTGCCCCACAGCTGCACCAGCATTTGTAATCAGTTGATTTTTTGATGACAGCCATTCTTTCTGGGATGAGATGGAATAGCAGTTTTTGTTTTGTTTTGTTTTGTTTTTGGTACTGGGGATTAAACACACAACCTTGTGCTTGCCAGGCAGGTGCTTATGCCACTGAGCTAAATCCCCAGCCCCTTGTTTTGTTTTTTGGGGGTGAGGGTATTGGAAATTGAACTCATGAACCTCACACTTGTCAGGCAGTCACTGTGCCACTGAGCTACATCCCTGGCTCTCAGTTCTTGTTTTCATTGATATCTGTCAAATGACCAATGATGCTGAACATTTTTTCTTGTATTTATTTGTCATTTGCATTTCTTCATCTGAGAAGTATATATTCATTTCAGATCCTCATTTTTGGATTGGGTCTTTGAATTTGGAGGATCTGATTTTTTAAAATTCTCTGTATGTCCTAGATATAAGTCCTTTGTCTGAGGGACAACTGGCTATAATTTTTTCCCACTCTGTGGGTTGTCTTTCCACTCTGTTGGTGATTTCTTTTGTTGTGCAAAATCTTTTTAATAAAGTGAGATCCCATTTGTTGATTCTTTGTAATATTTTCCTTGCAGTCTGGGTTTTGCTCATGAAGTCTCTATCTATGTCTACATCTTTGAGATTTCTCCCTACTTTTTCTTCTAGTAAATTTAGTGTTTCTATTTTAATATTTAGATATTTGACCATTTTGACTTTAGTTTAGTGCATGGTGAAGGACATGGGTCTAGTTTTAGTCTTCTGCATGTGGGAAACCAGTTTTTCTGGCACCAGTTTTTAAAGAGACTATCTTTCTCCTAGTGAACATGTTTGGCTCCTTTGCAAAGATAAGGTGGCTGAGTAGGTTTGGAGTTGCATCCGCATCTTCTATTCTGTTCCACTGATGCTCAGGTCTGTTTTATTTTGTTGTTGGCAGTTTTGTTTTGTTTTGTTTTGTTTTTTGCCAGTACCATGCTGATTTTGTCACAGTAGGTTTACAGCATAATTTCTTTTTAAATTTTTTTTTTTATTTTAAAGCTAGTAAAATCCAAAACAAAACAAAACAGAACAAACCCAATCAAAACAAAGCAACAAAATTGGTACAGAACTTCAAAGCAGGGTACTAGGAAAACAACAGTAGCTACCATAGTAAATCTTGTTATCTTTACAATAGTTGTCCATTCCATCAGATATAGTAAACTCAAACCAAAAACAAAAGAGAATAAAACCAACCAAAAGAGAATATTGAATAAAGCAAAAGCAATTGGAACAAAGCAAAACAGTGAGAACAATACTGGATTTCAAAGACAACACAGAAGGGAATCCCCCACATTTGCTACATTGCATTCTGTCATCCTCCCAACAGATGCTCAGACTGCTGGTCCCAGGCCTGCAAAGTCAACCAAATGATACAAGCATTTAGTTGCTTTATGTGCCTTAACTCAGCCTGCCACACAAACCAACAGGTTGCTTACTGGGGACTGGGGGGTCTTGATTTTCAGCCCTCATGCCAGTAGGCTCACAGGAGGTGCTGACTTTTCTCTTCCTGGAAGCCACACAGTTTGCATGGCTTCCCAGAAAGTCTGGCTAGTTGGCTTCTTGTTGGATCCTCCCAGTCCCAGCATGGCAGATTCTTGGGGGGCACTGAATTTTCTCTTTACAGCATAGTTTCACATCTGGGATAGTGATGCTCCTGATTGGCCTTTGTTGCCCAGAATTGCTTTTGCTGTTCGAGGTCTCTTCTGGTTCCAAATGAATTTTAGGAGTGTTTTCTATAGATATGTGGGGTATGCTAATAATATTCTGATTGGGATTGTGTTAAATCTGCATAGTAGTTTTGGGAGAGGAGTAAGGAAGGTCATTTTCACTATGCCTGTTCTTATCTAAGAGTAAAGAGTATCTTTCCATTTTCTGATAACCTCTTCAATCTTCTTTTTTGGGTACTGTAATTCTCACCGCACCGATCTTTCACATCCTTTGTTAGACTGATTCCTAAGTATGCCATTCTTTTAGATGCTCTTGTGAAGGATGTGCTTTCCCTAATTTCTATCTCTGTGAGTTTGTTGCTTGTGTTCAGAAATGTTATTGATTTTTGAGTGTTGACTTTGTATCCCACTACACTGCTGAATTTGGATATTAAATCTACAAGTTTTTTGGTGCAGTTTTTGGGTCTTTTATGTAGAGTATCTTCTTGTCCACAGATAATGATTATTTAACTTCTTCCTTTCCTATCTTTATTCCTTTTGTTTTTCTTTTGTCTGATTTCTCTGACTAATGTTTTCAGGACCATATTGAATAGGAATGGTGACAATGGACATTTTTATCTTGTTCTTGATTTCAGAATGAAAGCTTTCAGTTTTTGACCATTTAATATGATATTAGCTGTTGATTTGTCATAGATAGCTTTTATAAGATTGAAGTAAAGATCATCTATTTCCATTTTCTGTAAGGTTTTTATAATGAGTGGGTGATAGACTTTGTCAAGTGCTTTTTCTGCATCTATTGAGATGATTGTGTGGTTTTTGTCTTTGATTCTATTAATATGGTGTATTACATTTATTGATTTACATATGTTGAACCATCCTGCATCTCTGGGATGAATCCTACTTGGTCATGTTGCATCATCTTCTTGATTAGCTGTATTCTGTTTGCCAGTATCTTATCAAGGATCTTTGCATATATATTCATGAGGGAGATTGGCCTGTAGTTTTCTTTTTTGGTTTCATTCTTCTCTGGTTTTGGAAACAGGGTCATACTTGCTTCCAGGAATGATTTTGAATGTAGTTCTTCCCTTTCAATTTCTTTAAATAGCTTCAGCATTAGTGGTATTCGTTCTTCTCTAAATTCCTCATAGAATCTATGAGGTCCTGAGCTTTTCTTTGTTGGTAAATTTTTAATTACATTTTCAATTTCATTGGCTGATATCAGATTATTTAGAATTTTTATATCGTCTTAATTTAGTTTTGACAATTGGATTATGTCTAGGAATCTGTCCATTTCTTCTGTGTTTTCCATCTTATCACAATAGTGGTTCTCATAGTAGGTATTGATGATCTCCTGGATTTCTGTGGGATCCATTGTGATTTTCCCCTTTTCACTCCTAATTGTTTGAATTTGTGTTTTTTATTTTCTCTTTTTGATGAGGCTGGCTAATGGTTTATCAATTTTATTTATTCTTTCAAAGAACCAACTTTTCAATTCATTGATTCTTTGTATTGTTTTCTTAGTCTATATTGCATTAATTTCTGCTCTTTATAATTTCCTCCCTCATACAAGCTTTGGGTTTGACTTGTTCTTTTTGTAGAAGTTTGAGGTTCAACATTAGGTTATTTATTTGAGTTCATTCTGTTTTCCTGATGTGTGAGTTCATCACTATAAATTTCCCTCATAGGACTGTTATCATTGCATCCCATAAGTTTCAGTATGTTGTGTCAGCATTATTGTTTAATTGCATATGTTGTTTAATTTCCTCAGGGTCCCATTGGTTGTTTAGAAGGGTGTTGTTTAATTTTCCTGTGTTAATGTGGTTTTTGTGATTTCCTTTGTCATTGATTTCCAGTTTCATTGTGCTATGGTCAGATAGCATGCGTGGGATCATTTCAATTTCTCTATATTTACATAAACGTGTTTTGTTAGCTAATAGATGGTCTATTTTGGACAATACCATAAGTGCAGCTGAGAATAATGTGTATTCTGATATTTTAGGGTGTAACACTGTATAGACATTTACCAAGTTCATCTTTTCACAGGATTAGCTTAATCCTATTATTTCTTTGTTGATTTTTTTTGTCTAGTTGATCTACCTATTTGTGACAGTGGGATATTAAGGTCCCCTACTATGGTTGGGTTAGTGCTTATTTGGCCTTTTATGTCTATTAATATTTGTTTTATGTACTTGGGTGAGCCTGTATTTGGTGCATAAATATTTATGATTACTATCTCTTCTTCTTGAAGTTTTCCCTTAACAAGTATGTAGTGACATTCTTTGTCTCTTTGATCAGTTTTGGCTTAAAGTTTGCATTGTCTGCAAATATAATAGCAAGGCTTGCTTTTTTTTTTTTTTTGTTACTATGGCATGAGAATTGTTTTCCATCCTTTGACTATATTCAATGAATTTCTTTTTAGGTTAAATATGTTTCTTGGATGCAGCATATTGTTGAATCTTTCTTCTTGATTTATTCTGCCAGCCTGTTTCTTTTGATTGGTGAGTTGAGATCATTTATGTTGATGGTTATAACTGATAAGTATTGGTTTTTCTTTTTCACTTTTTTTCCCCTGTTTTTCTCTTCTATTTAATTGCTTGCCCTGCCTGGCAGCTTCTTTCTATTGGTGTTCATGTATTGATGGTCTTTGTTATCTCTTTCTAATATGTTCTTCAGAGCATTCTGTAGAACTGGTTTGGTGGTCATAAATTTCTTCTGTTGTTCTTTGTCATGGAAGTATCTTATTTCTCCATCAATTTTGAAAGATAGTTTTACAAGTTACTTCAATCTGGGTTGAAGATTGTTTTCCTTTATGGCTTGAAATACCTCACTCCAAGCTGTCTTTGAGTTGAGACTTCACAGCATACTGAGAAGTCTGCTGTGATTCTGATGGGCTTTCCTTTATAAGTGAGCTGTTTCTTTTCTCTAGCTCCTTTGAATATTTTGGTCTTGTCCTGAATTTGTGGAATCTTGATTATTATATGCCTTGGTGTAGATATTTTGGTCATGGCTATTTGGAGTTCTAAATGCTTCATTAATTTGTCAGTGTTTGGGAAGTTTTCTGTCATTATTTCTGTGAAGAGGTTTTTAATGGCTTTTGCATTGTCTCCAGCTTTCCCACTTGTTCCAGTCAATCTTATGCTGCTCTTTGCTTCATCCTATAGCTGTTGGATTGAGTTTTTGTAGTCTCTTAGTATTTTTTCAGGTATCTTTCTTTTCCTGGTTGCTAGTTTACATTCCTATCTTCTTGATCTGATATTCTATCCTTGCCTTCATTTAACCTGCTGTACATACTTTCAGTGGAGTTTTTAATCTCCTGCATTTCTGATTGGCTCTGTTTCATTGATCCCATTTCTTGTCTATGTTTGGAATTCATGGTTTGCAACATTTTCCTGAGCTCCTCTGTTTGTTTATCTGTGTCTACTTTAATGTCTTTCATTTTGATAGTCATTTATTTTTACATTTTAGAGATTATTTTTCTATGACCTCTTCCATTTTTATTTTCACTTCTGCTGCTATCATTTCAGAGAGTGCCATTTGTTGGCTTCTGATTTTCTCTGTTTTTTTGTGCCTGGACTTGTCCTGGGTGGGCTAGGCATTGGAATTGCATTTTGCTTCTTGGTCCTATCATTTTCTATTTTGTTTTGTTTTCTGTCTTGATGATTATAGATTTCTTATGTTAGATAGCCTTATCACCAGTGTTGAGGCTTTCCTAGGAGGTGTCTGTTCCTCCAGATGTCTTCTAGATGGAGGTGGTCCTTGGTCTTTATGTTTATCCCAAGAATCTACCTTCCCAATATATTGAGTTGCTATCTATTTGACTTAGGGCTTATTCCTCTGGTACTGGACTATGATGATGGTTATGACCCCTTACAATCACAGTATTGTTATACGGGGTGGGGAGGGGACTGGTTATAGCATTATAGCATCCTGGTTAAAGTAGTTCAGTTGGCAATAACAATAGACTCAAGTACAGTCTGGCTACTGACAAACTGTGATAACTATTAGCCTGATATCTATAACTATAGGAGGAAGGTCTACAGAAATATAATATAATCCAACTTATACCAGAAACTTGTATGTAATGACTTTCCACTTAGTAGAGTGCTTTCACCCTGTTGTGTGTGGGGGAGGGGTCAAGAGGATGGGGGTAGGATGGAGATGAATGAGGGTAAATACAGTAGGAGCAAGGTTGGGGGGCACAGGATTATCACCTAGGCTTTGGGTAATTGGAGGACACAGGAGGGAAGGATTGGAGGGGAAGACCTAGGAGTTTTGAACTGAACCAGAAAGAGAACAGACCATGTTTACTCATATGAAAGTATCATAGAGTCAAGTGAGATAGTTGACTAAAGAGAAGAAGAGGACAAATAGAATAGAATAAAAAGAAAGGTTAGAGATCTAAATCATGAATGAGAGAGAAAAGAAGAAAAAAAAGAAAAAGAAGAAAAAAGATGGTAAACATCCAGTAATCAAAAATATACTTACATATTGAAAAACAACAACATAAAGAAAGAAAAAAAAGGACAAAATAGAACAGAGAGAAAATGAGAAAAGAAAGGAAAAATAAACAAAAAAGAAACAAACAATAAAAACAAACAACAAACAAAATGAAAAGCAAGACAAAACAAAGCAAAACAAAGCACTAATCCAGCCAAATACCAAAAGGGAAACCAATTAGGCAGATAAAAATAAAAGTAATGAAATTCCTCTAGTGTCTGCAGCTCTGTAGTAGGTCCAAGTAGAATCCCAGAAATGTGTACTCTGGCCAAGAATGAAGGTGGATTTTTGCTGAGTTTGGGTCTGATTCTTGTCTCTGAATTTGGAGGATGGGACTAATTTTCTATGATGGGAATTCTCCACAGTTGTTTAGCAAAGAAAAAGAAAAAGAGAAAGAGAAAGAGAAGAGGAGGAGGAAGAGAAAGAGAAAGAAAAAGAAAAAGAATAAAGAAAATACAAGAGAAGGGGGCGGCCCTACTCCTCGTGTCTTCGTCCTCAAGCACAGTACTGGTTCTCCTAACTTACACCAGTTGGCTTATGTTATTGCTGTTGCATGAGACACTTCCACACCTCCAGTTCTGCCTGTCCATTGTGTGTGCCTTTGCCAGGATCCTACTGGGTCACCGGTGTTACTGTAGGTTTTGAGCCCTGAGTCACACCAGTGGAGGGAGAGAGGGGCAGATCTCAAACTCTTCCCACCAGCCACACCAACCCAGGTCAATGGAGGCAGGGAGGAGATGAACTCACACTCTTCTTGACAGCTGCACCATCCTGGGACAATGGAGGAAGGGAGGAGTGTGAACTCTAAAACAAAGTATTGAATTCTTAATATGTATTGTGCATTTAGAATAGACATCAACATTTTCACATCAGCTGTTTACTAGCTTACAAAACCTAAAAGATAATATCAAAAATAAAAACTCATGTGAACTACAGTGTAAACACAAACAAAACTCTGCCACAGAAATAATCTTTGCTTCATTTGTCACACCCAAGGCAGTCTTCACACATGAAAACTGCATGCTCCATCCAAAAGTATCACTTACACTGATGGCACATATGTTTTCTTTTCCTGTACTTTCTTATAGGGCACAATTGACATCTTTTCTGTTGTTGTAGTAGGTCTTTGTGACACTGTGCTTGCCTGGTCACCTGTCAGCTCATAGTGTGCTCCACAATTTTTTTTTGAGCAGTTCCCTGGGCAGAAACATTTTGTTTTCTTCTGCTGTAAATGATCTCTTATAAACTCCAGTCCCAAACCTCTAAGAAAATTTATCTGTGATATTTTGCACTAATTATTTTCTTTGAAAGCTATCGAACTATGCCACACGCATTTAAGATCAAGTAAAACACAACCATGGACCAATGCTTTGTGTTTTGAGTGACATCAAATTTGCTGCATAAGTAGTCAACCACATCTACTCAACTTTGTTGTAGAAAGTTACTATCTCAGTCTTTCATTTTGTAGAGATTTCCTTATCAGTATTTCCATCATGGTGAGATGTTCACATCACCAGTACCAGTTTACTTTTCTTTACCATGTACCAGGCCAATTCTGTATCTTTCTGAAATCCAAAAGTAGTACTATACAATTCTCTGTTTTGAAATTGCAATATTTCATTTGGCATTTCTGCTTTGTTCTCATGTGCAGTTCTTGTGCTGGTCAACTTGTGCTCTATGAACAAGTGTAGCATCAGTTGGAACCCAGAAACCTATTGTTGAATGTTGCATTCCTATTAGCTTGGGAGACGAGAGCAACATGTCTGTTCACAGCATCATTTGGTTTATTACTATATGAATAAGGACCTGGTGGCTGAGTTCTGGGATAAATTTCTTGGTGGCCAAATAAGTCTTTGCATCTATGAAGGTATAAATTTTTACGTCATATTTCGAAGGGTTTTTTTTTTTTTAATATATTGCCTGAAGCTACAGTGACCATGAAATGCTCAAGATGTTCATCAATAGTCATGGATTCAGCTGATGTGTATATTGTTTGACACTAACCTGTAAATCTCTCCAGCAATGAGTGGATAGCAGCCAGGATTATCAGTTCTTTTGCTTTCTTGGTGGGTAGTTTTGTTATCAGGCTTCAGGTAATTGTCCTTAGCCACTGTTACTCTACAAACCTCAAGCCCACATCCCTTGCTTTTCTGTAAGTCTTTTACATTTCTGTGATGACCATGAGAAAGCCCTGTTAAGTACAGAAGTTCTATGAATGCTTTCAGTTCAACCAGTGAAATATAATAATAAATACATTTTTGAGTATGGCTATCAGTGCATAGAGAATGTTTTACCTGTATTTCAGCATTAGAGCATTTCATAACATCTTATAGCATTTTGTCTGTTACAATTTCCAATATTGCAAGGCCTTTTGTCCACTAGGTTTCACCCCTGCCAAGATCCTCACTATAGTTTTGGACCTAGTTCTAACACTGGTCCATTCTGTTTGTTACATGACAGTTTTATACCATTTTGACGAGTCAAAGATATACTCACATTGTTGTTTTCTTTGTCATCTAAATCAAGGAGGTCTGCATTCCCTGAGTCTGTATCGGTTGATTCTTGCTCTATTTCACTGTCACAGGAACTTTGGCTCTCATGGCCAACGTTAAAATCATTATCATCTTCATCTGTCATGTATAAGTGATCTGATGATTCACTTTTGATCTCCTCCAAAACTTTGAAATCTAGTTTTTCATGTGTTGCACTGAATTGAACTACTTCTACCAGAAACATCAAAATAAATTCACATTCCATTAATATAAAGTACATGTTTGCATAGCAGAAGAATGGTTCAGGTGTGTCTTACCCCCAAGATGCTCAGGTAGACATATGCAAAACCTGTTAGATGGAGCATAAATGAGGGTAAAAACCCCAGGTTGACACTTCTGCATACATGCACACACCTTTCTGTTCATCATATCAAGTAGGTAACCACAAAGATTACTTCCTGTATGCCCCAGATGCAACTACTGAGACACAGAGTACTATCATACTAAATTACAAATTTACAGTAGAAAAGTATGGGATGGGTTGTTGTAACCCAGTCTTATGCCCTTTGTGTTAGAGATTATGCTTATTCATACATGGTCAAGAATAGTGGACAGGAATGTCTCCTGTGTGGAGAATTTAGCAGTATAATGAGCAAAGTTTATTGTAATTCACCTAGAAGAGTGAGTCATAGTGATAGCAATTTTGGAGTTCCTTTTTGCACCTGAGGTCTTATCTGAAACAAAAGAACAACTTAACTTGAAGGTATGTTAATAGCAAATGAGGTCAGAGAATACAGGAAGAATGGTCACAATATAGACAGTCTTAGAATCACACTCAAGACTTTAATCTTCAGTCTGCAGATCATGATGAATATGCAAAAGAAGGGCAGGAGTTAAACTCTAGGAAAATTAATACAATAATAGTGTGAAATTTAGAATATTTTTAGGTGCATACTACATTTTGTATATAAGGTCAAAGGAGCCTTGCCTTGTCACTCCAAGCTAGAATGATAGCTCCACAAGAGAAACTGTTGTCAAGTAGATTCCAACTCCATATGGAAACTTGTGTTCTTTGATAGTCTGGAAATTAAGACACTCACTGCAATTTTCCAAGGAAGATCTATTGCTGATAGTATTGAAAACAGTCCCGAATTCCAGGTCTAGAACTATGAAACACAGTGCCACTTTGTGGTTTGGCTTTGCCCTGATTTCCCATTTTAGAATCTACGGACTTCATCAGGGCTTTAGGTCTTACGAGAAAGGATTGGCCCATAACTATCCTTGGATTTAAACAACCATGGATGGAAATTGTAGTTAACCGTATGATGGTGACTTCTATACTGAACATGTACAGATTTTTTTCCTTAATGTTATTCCTTAACTAAATAACATGACAACTATTCACACATCATTGACTTTGTATTAGGCATTAGAGATAATTTAAAACATACAGGAGGATATGCATAGTTTATATGTAAATGATGTACCATTTTATGTACAGGACTTGAGAATCCAGTGATTCGGGTGTCTTCTGAGGTTTTTGGAATCAATCCCCAGTGGATACCAAAGGATAACTCTATTAAAAATTATTTATGTGAAATTGTACCTGTGTATCCTGCATTTGGTCTGGCAATCCCATAGGGAAGGTTACCACAAGGCCTGGATAATAATGCTTGGAAGCTGGGCCTTAAGACTTGAAGCCAAATGCTACAGTGGAAGATCAGAGATGGGGGAAGATAATGTTACAAGGTTGGGGGGAGTATAGGGTCAGCTGAAATTGCCTAAGGCCAAGTAGAAAGAGTAAGTTTCTGGGGAAGATACGAGTTTATAGTGTATTCCTCGGGTATGAATATGTCATTGTATGGGATCCAAAGATGTCTCCTAAAGGTAACATGGAAACCTCAACTTGGCCTGGGCAGGTTCTTGACATCATACAGGAAAGCATTTCAGGATGTGTCAATGAAAGGCATATGCTGTATTTAGAAAGGAAGAGAAAATACGAAAGGAGTTAGCTTGAGTGAAGGATGGAGAGCTCTGATGGACAGGGTCAGATTGGCCCTTTAACAAAGGAATACGACAAGCTTTTATAGAGCAGTTGAGGTTAAGCATGGTCCATTGGTCATTGTCTTAGTTCAGGTTTTGCAAAATAGCTCAAGGAGAAGTTCTTATTACTTAAAGGGGCAATTCAGTCTCCATAAGATGACTGTTTCTTCTGGGAGCAGTGTCAGTTTTTCTGCTGGAACCCAAAGAGACCCTAAGTTTAGAGGGACTCCTGAAGACTTCTGTGTGCTCATTGGTGGTTGAAATTCCTGTAAAACTCTTCGAGTCCTCAGTCTGGAAGAAGGATTAGATAGGTTACATAAATTCAATGCTAATTAACTTGCATTGCCAGTTTTTAAGCAGACACTCCTTAAATAATTACCATGCCTATACACAGAGCAAAGATGTGATCCAAAGTTTTAAGATAATAAAGGAGAAATATAAAATGAAGGTCAAGCTTTGTTCTGCTTTTAGTTACCCATTTGAAATAGAAGGTAGCTAGAAACAGCTGGAAGGAGAAGGGAGGGCCTGCTTTGGTGCCCACTTTCTGGACTAAACTTACCTTCTGACTTAAACCTTTACCCAGGACCAAGATGCCTTGTTCTAAATACAAAAGGAGAAAGTAACTAACCCAACTCACACACAGGAAGTCTCTGGGCATGGCCCTTGTGATCTTCAGCCACGCTTGACTGACCCCAACTCTAATTACCATGTCATTAGCTAAGCTGTTCTGAAACACACCCCTGTGGGCTTTGGCCAGAAAATGTCAAAAATTCCACCACTCAGTGGAACAGCAGAGTTAAAATGCTCACTGGCAAGGGCAAAACTTTAGGCCAACCCCTTCAGTCCTGCCCCAAATCCTAACGCTTAACACCCTCAGTACCAAGCCTCCTCATTGACCTTCTCTCACTGGGTGGAGTGTATTTTCACATTTCAATAAATATTTGGCCTTGTGTCTCCATTTGAATGCTCTGCTTAATTCTTTGTTCAGAACACCAAGAACCTGGGCAAGTCCTCCAATTCAGTAACACATTGGGCATTTGTAGGCTCAAGGAAAAGTCACTGATTTTTTGTGGTTGTTTTTGTTTTACTTTTAAAAAAAGTAGGATCAAGTCTTTGACTGCTCCAGAAACAAATCATGCATTCAGTAAGTAAAAGGTTAAGGGCCCCGGAGTTTGTTCTCTGTTCTTATGGTGATTCCTGTCTGAAATATGCCTCATCTTTTCCAAGAGCAATGGTTTTTGTCTCACTGATTTTTGTGCAGATTGAGTCCTACTTCATTTCCTTTGCTTTCATTTTATTATTATTATTATTACATTACCCTGTCTTGTACTCTACTTCCTCGGTCAATACATGCAAATGATGAACTAAAGTGGTCAGTTAAATATACTGCTTCTGAACTCACTCTGAGCACTAACATTGGGTTGGGTGGCATTGAAGAGAAAAAGTTGCTTGTCCCCATTTCTGGTGACTGTGTTGGTGCAGGGTTGGGGGTGTGAGGGTTTGGGTGGACAGAAAGCACAGTCAAAATGACCTCAACTTATCTACCGTAAGTTCACCTCTGAACTAACTCATTCAACAAATACTTACCAAATGCCTACCTTGTGGGTTGCTCCATCAGATCGTCAGAGAGTACAGAAGAGATGCAGGCAGGATCCTTGCTCCCAAAGAAGTTCTACTTGCATAGGTAACCGGTGTAGGGAGTGCCCCTGCAGAAGGCGGGGAGCTGAGGGCACAGCCATCTGTCATGCAGCTTGGGAGGAAAGGCAGACAGAACAGCAAATGCAAGGTCGCAGGTGAGAGACAGTGGGTGGAGTGTGTCTGAGGCCCTGAAAGAAATTCAAAGTGGTGGGCATAAGCTTCCAGGGGAGAGGAGACTGGGAGGAGGTTGGAGTACCTCCCTCTGGACTTTGTTATTGCAATCAGTAATTTACAACTTGACTCAGGGCAAGTTTCTTAAACTCTCCAGGTTCCTTTTCCTCCCTCTATAATGAGATTAGGGTACTATACCTGGCGGAAGAGTTCCATGGAAAAATGATAGAGGAGAATTCTCTGGAAGCAATACATTATTTACAGTAGACAAACAGCATGGCCTAAGGGATTGAGTAACTGCAGGTTCTATAAGACACAAATCTCACTGTATGTCACAGAAAATGCCCCAACACACGCCAATCCCAGAGCTTGACCCTCAGTCATCGGGAGCTGAACTGATGTGAAAGAACAGCTATCCCTGTCAGTCACCAAGGACTACAGAAGACCAAGAGGGGAGGGGAGAGAGGAGAGAGCGGGGAGGGGAGCGAGGAGAGGGTCTCTAAAGAAACTGGGATTCAGTGTATCTGGGACCACCTGCTAGCCTGATCTTAGACTAGTAATTGATCAAGCCACATTCTGACTTCTAATGAGTCTGTAATTTAGATGAACTAAAGTTCCTAAATGGATTCATTCTAACTCAATTTATTTCACTTCAATACATTTTAAACTCAGTTTGATAAATACAACTTCACTACATGGCAAGGAAATTGTTTACAAATCTTATTGTCTATGGAAGATTTTCATCCCCGAAGGCATTATAAGAAAAAAAAAGCCTAGAGTTCAGGATATTCATAAATATTGGAGACAGTTTATCATTACATTGACCAAAAGAGAGCCCCAGTGAACATTATCTATGTAATCTCATTAACAAATTGTGTTTTTCTTCATTTGTTTAAACTGCATATAACTTACACATGCTCTAAAGAAAAGTATTGGAAACTGTTGAAAGTTATTTAAAGATATTTAAAATGAAGAGTAATTTAAAATGCTCAGGAGTTTTAAATTTCATTTGGAGGAAAATCGAGCAATAAATAGAAATATCTCCTTATACCAACCTTTATTATTTGGACCCCTCTAAATAGCTTATTTATTCCACTTTTCCTCAGTGAGCGAAAAATTTTGAGTCTTTTCAACCTTTCCTTGATATCAAGGATCTTGCTTTGTTTGGGCAACATGAACACATTGAACATGACCATGAAATCATACAATCATGAAAAGTCAGACTGAGAAGCATGAGAGAGATAATATCTTAATCTACAACTTCGTCAAAGACAAACAGGTTCTAAAGAGATGAGCTGACTTGTGTCAGTTGCAGCCACAGACAGAATCCAGGTTTCCTTCTTGCCATGCTGGTTTCTTCCCTTTATTTCCATGTCTGCATATCACGTATGAGGATGCTACATACACACTTATCCCTGTGAAAGTAAATCCGGAAATGAATATCCACATAAACACAGTTATTTGTGTGTGTGTGTGTGTGTGTGTGTGTGTGTGATCTTGGGCTCAAGAATGTAGCTTTTTAAAATAAGGGATTATATGTTCATGTCATGGGTAGTTTTACTATGAATACATTTCATTACT
>RJWM01040818.1:0-15244 GCA_004363535.1 Dasyprocta punctata
CTGCCGGGTATTCTCTAAGAGCGAGCGGCTAAGCTTTAAATGTTAGAGTGGGGATTTAAAATAAAGCAGAAGAGGAGAGAATGTGCTTGGAGTCGGGGGTGGAGCTATGCCCAGGGGGAGCTCCTCTCCATCTGCTCCCAGCGATGTGTGACGTTGGCCCCTTGACTGCACCCCCAGCATTCACTCCACTGCTCAGCGCGCTTTTGCAGGGCGCCAGGCTCTGTCCTGGCCTTGAGAAGCACACGCTGTGTCCGGGGCCTCCGGACGATGGAAGAGGAGCTCACACCACGGAGCTTTGCTCCGCTAACAGCTTCCAGACGAACATCTGAAATGTTTACCACATTCAGCATTAACATAAGGGAATAAGTGAGATTAAAAAGTGCACCCCACTTTCAGAAGTATTAAAATGCGGGGAGTAATATGCACCCGAGATCTGAAGAGCTGCAATAATAAATTTACGGTGGCATAATAATGGTAATATAATATATACTAGAGTAGTATAAAGGACATTGTACTTTAATTACAACTCAGCTGGTTGTAAGAAAAAAAAACCTCGCCACAGCTGCTCAGGTAAAAAGAGCACAGGGCAAGTAACGCCATTCAGCAGGAAGATAATGCATGTGGGCCCCAGGCGCTGCGCTGGGGGCCGTGAGGTCACGGACAGTGGTGGCTGCCACCCTCCCCGAGACCCCTCTTCTTGCTCCTTGCTCACCACGTGCTGGCGTCACTCTCCCCTCCACTGCCGCTTCCTCTGGTTATTGGAGATCTCTTTTGGGGCTTGCCCTGGCTCTAACCTTGGCCATGACCTTCGCCCTCTGCACACACACACAGACACACACACACAGAGGCACACACACAGAAACAGAGACACACACAGGCGCGCGCACACACACACACGCAGCTAAGCCTAAATCCCAGGTGTGCTCTGTCATTCTCCGGGTGATGATTTTGCCCCTCCTGGTCCCTATGGCTCAGCACCACCTCCACATCACAGGAGCAGGAAGAGGGTGCAGACCGGGAATTCATGCACCCTAATCGAGAACTAAGAAAAGTACATTTATTTGGGGCTCATTATAGCTATGATCCAGGAACACATGGGGTCACGCAGTCTTGCAAGTGAGCCCAGAAGCCCTTGAGAAACAGCCGCTGTGTTGAGAGGTTAGGAAGCACAGCTCTCACGGGTCAGGAACTGGAACTGGTGCCGGCCAAATGCCAGCCGTGTGAGCAGTGGATTGGGGGCCGTCTCCACCCGAGTATTCACAGGGAAGGGTTGCTGTGCAGATCAGCAGAGGTGAGTACTGTTTCAGGAAACTGTGGTTTGGCCCAATCCAAGGGACTGGCCCAGTTCACAGGTTCGGCCGCGGGTGTATCTGAGATCTGACCAGCCACGGCCTGCTGGCTCCATTGTAAGTGCCCTGATCCATTGCTACTCCGTTTTTACTTTCTTTCCTGGATTGAATGAAGGCATCGCTCCATTCCCATGGCCAACATTTATCCACAGTATCTGAGTCCATCTTCAAGGAACGCAGGAAATGTCACCTTTGCTAGGCAGTTGACTACGGGATGACCAGCTGTCACTATCAGTAGCTATCTGTCAGGCAGCTGTAGAGGTGGTATGGAGGGGGTGCCCAAAGGGGCCTCCAGGTGGAAAGAGGGCATCTGGAGTGCTCCCCTCCAGCCAAGTCTAGGGAAGAGGACTGAGAGAAGAGTTTAGCTGGTACAGTCCCACCCTGGGCTCAATCCACACCTGCCTTTGCACTGCGCTCTGCACAATTATGGGGCAACATACTGAGGCCAGGTTTTGTGTTTTGTGTGTGTGTGTGTGTTTTTTTTTTTTACCAGGAATTGAACTCAGGACCTTGCACTTGCTAGGCAGGCACTGTGCCACTGAGCTACATCCCCCAGCCCGACAGAGTTCAAGTTTGTGCACAGAGGCTCTTCTGTGAGTCCCAGGAACTCCTCTTACTCTCAGTTTCCTGAAAGGGTAGATGAGAGGATTATCTGAGAGAATGTAGGTAAAGCAACCAGCGTATGCCTCGGGCCCCTCACACTGCAGACAACCTGGGAAAGGAGGAGACCAAGGACCAGGAGAGGAGCCCCAGGCTCAAATTTGTGATCCTCCCGCCTCAGCCTCCCAGACTGCTGGGATGACAAGCATGGGATGTTACTGGCAGCCCACCGAGGAAGAGAGCTTAGCATTTGTTCTTGCTTCCATCTCTGGTGTCTCCCTCATTCAGCTGCTCCAGTTCTGGGTCCTGCTTATTCTGCAGCCTGCGTGATGAAACCTCCTGCTGACACTGGGGGTGCTTGACAAATGGTAGAGTTTGCCTTTTAGATTTAAGAGCCTGTAGCGGAATGGCCAGGGCAGGTGGGGGCTCCCTCCAATCCTGCCCAGTCTAGACCCTTGGCAGTTCTTTCTTTGCCTTTTCTGGTTCTTGGAGAATTGCTGCTCCAGTTCAGGGTCACTCAGAACTAACTCCCACTCCTGGAGATACTGGCTTTCATGGTAGGAAATTTGGGGGCCGTAGCTGCCTGGCTGAGTTTTGAGAAATACTGCAGAAATGGACATGGCTGTGGCTTATGCCAACCTTTCTCATCAACATAATTATTTTTAATACAGTAATCAGTATGGCACTCCCAGGGATGCAGCTTCTCAGTTTGCCTCCGCTGCCATGTTCCTGGGAGCAGAGGGTGGGATGAGAAGGTGGGGAGGGAGGCGAGGCAGCAGCAGGAGTTCATTTGACCATGAAAATGTACGTGGAGCACCCACCTGCCCAGTACTAAGCTTCCCCCTCAAACATCCACTGGGAAACCAGTAAGCCACCTGGGGAACATCTGCGGTCATCACAAGGTCCAAAATGGGAAGGCCAATCGGAGACACGGAGACACCATTAGCAGTGGGACTGGGGGAAGCCAAGATTGGGGAGTGCAAAGTATCTCCTCAGGGTGCGGAAAATCCTTTGACATCCCAAGTCACACTGACTTCAGTCATTTGGCCCCAAATGGTACCTGTTGGGGCTCATCTTACCAGGGGTAAGACAACAGCCTGTGTGCAGATGCCCCCAGCACGGCCCTCCCCAAAGTCCTCCCTCCCATGTCCAGCACACAGGAGAAGACCACAGTGCTCTGGGAATAACATGCGATTTTTTTTTTTCTGATCACAGAAGAAATATACAACCATCCCAAGCGGTGTCTTTGAAGGTGTGGAAAGGCACAAAAGAAAAAACAAAAACCACCTGTAATCCTATCACCCAGAAATAACCATTATTAACATGTTAAAGTAACACAGGACTAGTTTTTCCTATGCATATATTTGCATAAAATTGCATACATCGAATTTGGATTTCACCAAATCCCCTGCTCTGTAACCTGCCTGCCTCACTTAACAACGCACACAGTTTTCCCACATCATCAAATGTTCTGTGACAACTTCACTTTTAATAGCTCACCATATTCGAGCATATGGGTGCACAACAATTTAATGTGAATATTTAGTCTATTTCTATTTCTTTTGTTTTTATTTTATTTCTATGTTTGCTACTATGAATCGTATTGTATGTCAGCAGTGGTTTTCTCAGGATTGACTCTGGGAAGCTAAGTTCCGAAAGAGTTTTGTTTGTGATTCTGTTTTTTAAATTGTAGACACACATCACCAAATTGTAGATATCAAATAACATTCGAAGAAGTTATAACGAGGAGCAGGGACCTGGGTCGGGCTTCAGGTGTGGAAGGCAGTGTTGACCTGAGGGTTGTCTCTACCGAGCTCCATTTCTGACACCACAAAGACGCATTCAGTCAAGCTTAGAATGTCAAAGAACTTCCTCCCCGCACCTCCTGCCTCCCTCCCTCCTAAAAACACCAAAACCCTAAAATTCCTTTAAAAACTGTAGACGATTTCTCTTCTCTGATGATACTCAACCCATTTTGGGGATGCTATGGAAATCTTTATCTGGTCTATAGCAATTATTTCTGAAAATCAGACTCTCTACAGAAGTACATTTAACTTTTTTTAATAGCATTTTTAGTGCATGCTATTATCACTGTTACTTATTCAAATGTGTTGATGGCGGAGTAGGTGGAAGGGCGATGCTGCATTGGCATGGCAACCACTGACTAACTGAGCTCCCCTCACAGCCTGCGACGGCTTCCTGGGCTTACACAGGACCAGAAATGGATTTTTTTTTCTCTATGCGTCATGGGCTCGTGGTAGAGAAAAAGTTACTCACTGATGATCTAACCCATTTTTATTCTATTTATAGTTTTAGCTTGTGCCATCTTTTGGGCTAAAAAGTTTAACTAGTTTACTTCTCACTCTGTAAGTGCAAGCTTTCTTTTCTATAGTTACCTCTTTCAGACTATAAAACAGGGCTCCAATTTATTTATTGATTGGATCCTTGTTATGGTACCAGGTATTCTACAAGGCACTTATACAAGTTTACCTCTTAATCCTTAACAAACCTTATAATGTGGGTTCTAGTCTTACCATCCTTTACTAAACAGACAAGAAATTAAGATGGCATTTACAAGATACCCAGAGGGATGCAGAGTTTATGAAGACTGGAACTCAGCTGTGGAGGCTGAGGGTCGAACCCCTCCTTTACCCACCCTCACCACGCAGAGGGCCTGCAGTGTCCTTCTCCTACCACAGGGATGGATCCCGGATTTGTGGGGTCAGTCCATAGTTGGGCACAAGGTTTTCTCCCATGCTATAGCCGTTGAATGTGGCCTTTCTCAGGTGGTCTAGACTGGAAAGTGTTAGCTAGCGCTTTGGTCTGTCCTTAGGTGAATGTTCCTTGTTTTATTGGCCTGACTTCATGAACTCTGCAAAGTAAATAAGGTTTTTTCCTCCCTTTTTGGCTGCTTGCACAAATAATAGTGTCTTTGTCTCGTCAGCTCCCCACTCTTTCAGCTATAAAATGTAAGCACTAGAAGCTCGCTCATGCGAGGAGTGTGTAGCTTGTATGAAGAAGGCTACCTAGAAGACTTCTGCACAGGACCTGACACACAGCAGGTGCTCAGTGAAGCTTACTCACCTCCTCGTCTCTTCTTGGACTTCCAACAGCATCGAGTCCCCTTTGTAGAGCTCCAGGACAACTGCTGTCTCCATGTCTCTGCACTCCTCGCATGGTTATGGACAGAAACCGCCTTTAATCCCAGCACTCGGGAGGCTGAGGTAGGAGGAGCGTTGTGAGCTCGAGGCTGGCCTGGGCTACAACGTGAGCACAAAGCCAGCATGAGCTACATAGTGCGACCCTGCCTCAAAAAAACTAGGACTGGGAGTTTGGCTCAGTGGCTTAAGCGCCTGTCTGGCAGGTGTGAGGCTGTGAGTTCGATCCCAGTGCCGCAAAAAAAAAAAAAAAAAAAAAACCACCACAGGAAGGATATTGCTGGTCAATTTTCTATCACTGGAACCTACATACCTGAGGTATTCAACTCCTAAGGAGAAAAGCTTGATCTGGACTCATGATTTTGGAGGTTTCCGTCCATAACCTTCGATCACTTTGCTTTGAAGAGAGGCACCAAACTGTGTCATGGGGGCTCGCGGTGAAGGAAGGAGGCCTCAGCTCACAGACAGGTACCACAGAGAAAGAGGAAGAGGCCAGGGTCCCACAGTCCTCTCCAAGGACCTAAATGACCCCTCATGACCTAAAATCTCTCCCTGGACCTGTGCAGGTTCCACTACCTCCTGGTGGCACTGCCCTGGGGACTAAGCCTTCGATGTACAGGTCTTTGGGTGACATTCCAGATGCAGAGTCCAACAGATGGGTACCAAAATTTTAACAGCATCCTTCTCTGAGTGGTTGGATTATGGGTTGTTTTTTACCTTTGTGTTTACAAATAAACAATTTTCTATAATAAGTATTTTCTTATTTCGTAAGAAGAAGACAATAAGCATACTTTTTCAAAAATCACAATATTTTACTGGGCCTGAAGGCTTCAAAGATATTTTTCCCACTTGCATCAGTAAACTAGGTTCTGTCAAGAACACTGGATGGTAAAATTCAGTGAATACCTGTCACGTTGCCAGCTGCTGTTCTGGATTCCGTGGTAGGAGAAACATGAGCAACTTGGGAAGGTTCGAAGGAATCGAAGGTCTGTCAGTCAAGCTCATAGCTAGGCTGGGCTGTGCCATTGCAGACGTGTGTCTCGGCTTGGTGGGTCAGAGTCCCTGGAGTGAGACAGAAATCTGCCTTTAACCACAGCACTCTAGATGATTCTGAAGCCAGCTGTGGAGTTGGAGAAGCAGCAGGCAAAAGATTACGCCACAAAACAACCCTCAGGTCTCGATGGGCGTAGTGACAGCAGCTCCATCCATGTTCAAAAGTGTCTAAGCTCTTCTCCAAGCACAGGTGACCCACCCAGTCACTGTGGCCAACTATGATACAGTCCAGCAGTGCCCTTGCTCACGTGTCATTGGCCAGAGCAAATCACGTGACTGAGTCTGCCATCTATGGAGCTGGGGAATACGTTAATTCTCCCTAGAAAAAGGCGACACATTCTTCAAAGCTTTTTATTTTGAGATAATTATAAATTCATGTGCATTGTAAGAAATAATACAGAGAGATCCTGTATACCAGGTGACATCCAGCACAGCTAGAGAACAAGTGACCACCAGGAAACAGATATGGGCCCCATCACTGAGCCAGTTCAGATGTCACCAGCTTCACATTCACACATTTATCTGTATGTGTGTGTGCTATGCAATTGTATCATCCTACAAATATTTGTAAACAGCAATGCAGACTGTTGCAACAGGTAAAAGACAGACTGTTGAACTGGGAAGCGAGTCATTATTCCAGACTGTTTTCCCTCTTAATAGGATCCATGTCTCTGAAAATTTCATTTGGTGATACAGAGACTAAATCAGAGAAAGTAAGAAGTCTTGAAGCCGGTTCTGAGTCTGTAGACATGGCGGGCTTCGTAAGGTTGGCTCACCTACCGTCTGCTCCTCTTTCAGGTGGTCAGGAAGGCCTCCCCCACTCCTTCGTGGCATGAAGGCAGGCGTTGTCACACCCAGTCTGAGTTTTAGGGGTGGGCACCTGGCTCTGGCTTGAATTTGTAATGTGTTCTATACCCCTGGCTACCATCACTGGTTCTGAGATGAGTACATGAACCAAGCTGGTGCCCTAAGAACCAACCCAGAACCTTTACTTAACCTATTGAGAACACTGCTGTCTTTTCCCTGGGGTTGCCAAGTTAGTAAAGTTATAACCTCAGATCTGTAGGGTGAGTCTAGTTGAGAATGTAATCAACATGAAAGATGCAGAAAGAAATCCAAGGGCCTGGGATATAGCCCAGTGGCGTAAGCGTCTGCCTGGGAAGTGCCAGGTCCTGAGTTTGATTCTCAGTATCAAAAGAAAAGAAGAAATCCAAGCCCTGCCGAAGACACTGCGGGATCCTCTGGCTCCAACCATGCTTGGCTACTTTTAGACTTTTCCAACTTTTTCTTTTTATTCTCACTTACACTATTTTAAATTAGCTTTTCTGCTACTCGCTCAAGTCCTAAATTACTCATGGACGGAATTCCCAGTGCTTGATAGGGTACAAAAGAAGGGTAATAGTTCTCTTCCCAGTGTTTAAATGAAGTACGTGGACAGGGACACACAAATCACGTGTGTGCACATACACACATGTAGGTGGGTATGAGTGTGCGTGTCATCTCTGTTTTCTCTCCAGCTACCTCTTCCCTGTTCAGAAACTGTCTACACAAAACTGTCAGGCGACGAGGCCAGGAAAGTGGAATGTGCTGTCCTCTGCGCCCTTTCCTTTCGTTGGGTTTTGCTGCCTTTATGAGCGAATTTTCAGATCTGCAGAATGCATATGTACATAATGCTTATGATTGTGAGACTGATTTTCCTGGGTAAATTTTGAACCCAGTAACCACGGAGGCTTTAGGGAATGCTATAAAATGAACAGTGTTCTCAGGGTTTTGCAATGGTTCTTTCCTCCCAGGGGTTTCCGGCCTGGTCTGAGTGTTCACATGGCGAAATGATGTGTGTTCCTCCTTGAACAGAAAACTGCATATGTGTGTGTGGGTATATATCAATAAAATATGCAACTGAAGCCTCAGACTTTGGAGCATGGAAATGTGAGTATTTTAATTTCCCTCGATACGGACAAATACAGCCACCAGGAGTTTCGCTGGGAGTTTCATCATCTGCCACCTTCAGACAGTGGGAGCGGCGCAGCAGTTAGCCAAAGAGGTGTCGGAAGTACCTGCCAGCCCGCGCAGCCCGCTCCCCACAATGCACGTGTGGTCCCCGGAAGCTTCTCAAGAAATATGAGGGTTACATTGTGAAATGCATCTGCTGACTCAAAAAGCAAAAAACAAAAAACAAAAAAACCCAACCGAACAAAAAGCTGCCATTTGGTTGCTGTTGTGTTTCTGAACCCCACCGTAAGGAGAGCTTGTGCCTGGGGAAACGGAACCGCGGCCGGTTGCGAAGCTGTCTCCTTTCAGAGGAAGCTGCAGTCCGCCTTCCGAGCCCTGCGACCCGGGCTCCAGTGCTCCCTCAGGCAGGGTGTCAGTGGCCTCCGGTCACCAGGCTCGGCTCTGCAGCTTGCGAGCCAGGGAACCCCGCTCCCGCTCACCCTGGGTGAGCCTCGATGCCCTTATGTGCAAAACAGCACAGATGCATACTTCGTAGTGTGGTGTTGAAGATTAAAAGAAAATAGGTGAGTCCCGGTTCCTTTGCAAACGTTACAACTGCTTGAGCGCATGGGACGTGCCCCACCGACGACTCTTACGTCTGTGTTCCGGAACCGCACAATGGCGGTGCACGCACATACGCACACGCTCGTGCATGCACATGAGCGTGCACACAAACGCATACACGCACAACAAAGCCGACAACATGCAAGAACAACGTGAATTTTCTATTACAGTAAAAAGTATATGAGTCGCCTTTTGTACTTCGCGGTTTAGCCACTGGAAATGATCGGAAGGGATGGAATTGGAAGTAGAGTCGGGCTACAAAAACAATCGACCCTCAGGTACTGAAAAAGACAAGGAGACGCGGCTGAAGTAGCTATTGTTTCTCAGGATCGGGTGACTCCTCAGAGAACAGGGTCTGTATCTGGGGCCAGAACCAGGATCTGAGTCCTTGCCCACCTGGCCTCCTGCGCTTTTGCTCGCTTCCGGTCTCTGAGTCACCGCCTCATCCTGAGCACAGAATTGGGGATCGTCAGAGCCGGCTGGGGTGAGGATTAGGTGGGGCAGCGTGGGGAAAGCTGTCGCCCCTGCGGCTGGTAAACCAAGAATGCCAAGAACCGCTATTACCTGGGGGGAAAAAACCCACAAAACCTTCAGATTCCAGGCAAGTTAAAGAAAAGTATTTTTTTTAAACAAGGTGAAAATAGACATAGAAACTGTCATGTTTGTCAGCAGATTATGCTGTATCTTTTCTGCTTTCAAGCTGACTATTTTCTCTTCGCTTCATTGTCACTTCGAGTGCGTATTGCTCTGATTTTATGTAAGCCCTGTGGTCTCAACAGGGAAGCCCTATGGAAATGAAAGACTTAATGATATTTCCAACTTTCAGGAAGATTTCAGTAAGCGCAGGCCGGCTCTGGCAACGCTCTGCAGTAACCCGGGGGAGGGTGAATCTATTCCCAGCATCGAGACTGTTCTAGGAAAGGTTTGCACAGAGGGACAAGCCAGGGAAGCTGGACGCGTTCCCAGACCCAACCGAGTCAGGTCCTTCCAGTTCTGCTTCATCCTGTCGTTTGAAATAAATTCCCAGAACATAAGATTCTGCCACATTCAGGGCAAAAAGTTCTGAAACTCCATATACATGTTATTTGGTTAATTAGCTACTTTAAGATGGTCAGAGCTGTTTTCTTTTCCTTTGGCATCAGTGATCAAGAGTCGACACTGGTAAATGGGAAATATTTTGGAAATACCACAATCAGTGTTTTGAGATTCAACTGACCTCTTCCTAGGAGAGCCAAAAACCATCTCGCTTGCTTTCTGCCTCACTCCAGACATGAGCTGAAAATCCTATTTCCACAGTAAAATGATGAGCCTCCATGATTGGTTTGAGGTTAGGAATGGTACTGTATCTTATTAAACGTTGTGTGTTTGGTGCTCAGCACAGTTGCTAGAATGGATAATAATCTGTAAATCCCTTTTTAGTGTTTTTTTTTTTAAAACCACAATTGTGTATGCAACAAAAATACTAACTACTTGGAAAATTGTATGCAGCTAAGCAAATATAAATGACAGATGCACGAATCCATGTCTTCCATACATATTTTCTGGGAATCTACTACATGCCACACCTTGTTCTAAATGCTAGAGACAGACAGACAGGGCATGACTCCCACCCTCATGAAGTTCAGTCTGAAAGGAAAGAAGCGGGTACCGCTCAAGGATCTTGGTTGCAGACAATGTAATCTACTCCAGCCAGTTTAAACAGAAGGGAATTGATTAAGGTCCATAAATATCTCACAAAATCATTGAGAAGAATCAGGCTGTAGGCTAAGCTTCCAGAATTTCACCAAAATAGTCTGCCAAAGGCAAACTGTCTCTGCCCTAGTCGGGGACCTCTGAATCAGGTTTCTGTTGTCACCAGCATTGGCTCCATAGCCATGTCACATCTGCCACCATCCAAGCCAGCAAAACGAATGGCCCATGTCCTGCTTCTTTTCCCATGAAACCCACATCTAAATCCAAGTCCTGCATGAGTGTGTCTGACTGGCAGACCATAAGTCACTATCTACAGCCTTGCACCTAAGACTAGAAATGTCGGCATCACCATCAAAGTGTGGGAATTTGCAAGGTCTGCTGTAGGGAGCCACAAGAATATGGAGAAGGCATTTAAAAGACTTGGGACTTCTAGGAATGATTGCTATCCACCACAGGGATTAAATAAATGATGGCAGGATGAAGTGGGAATGGCATGACAAAGCACATGCAGAATGCTTTGGGATTACAGGGAGTGTTTAACCGAGCATGATGGGGGCAGGATTGTCATTAATCCTTTCCATTGGGCCTTGACTGAGTAGGATTTAGCCAGGCAAAGTGGTGCAGGGAAAAGATATTCCATTAACATCCAATATTCAAAAACCATTCAAATAGCTTTGAGAACTAACAGGCTTCATGCTATACACCAAGGATACAGCTATGAGCAAAAACACCCTTGCCCTGCCATGATGTGGCTCACGGTCCAGAGCAGAGGGAGGAAAGCTGCAAGGGAATCGTGGTGCCATGCTTAGCGGGGTGGGTGCTGCAATTTGGATAGAGTCCTTCTAAGGCCTGTGTATCAAAGCTTGGTTGCCAGCCTGTGAACCTCCTGGGGGAAGGGGGTGGAAATTTTAAAAGGTGAGACTTGGTGGGAAGAAGTTAGATCATTAAGTATGGAGGAATACCTGGATGACTCTCCTTGAATAAAAAACAGTTACCTCCACTTTGGCTAAACCTGGCCCTACTTCCATGGACTGATGTGTCTAGAGCTGGCTACGCTGTTTCCTTTCCCCCTCAATTGGCTCTAAGCAATGTAAATAGGGTTGAGGAGCTGATGTGTAATCTTTGAAGCCAGGTGACAGTCATTGTTTCCCTGCCCCAGTGTCTCCTTAAACATGGTTGAGCCGGGCAGGATGGCAGAGCCACTGCTCCAGGGCTGTCAGCTGGGTTGAGCCTTGAGATAAGAGGCTATGACTTTTCAGGGCAGAGAATTTTGCATATCAGCAACTGAAGCACCAGCCTGCAAGACCTTAAGTACTACCTCAATCGTGTTACGCAGATTGATCTTTCTGCATACCCTTCTCTCTGCCTATTGTAGAAGTGCTTTCTGGCCTCTTAGCTAGCCCAGCTCACTGTACTCACGTAATTCCCATCATTCTCACAGTCACTCAACCTCTAGCCATTCCTTTCTTCATGAATTAATAAAATCTGGGTTGGGCCCTCAGTCAAGGCCTTTGTTCAAATGAACCTTCATCCTGGCCAGACTTGGGATCTCTTGGCAGCCCATAATTATAAATATGTCTTAGTGTCTTTATTCTTGCCAGGGGTTGCACTGGAAATGGTACATTGGAATTACCTTGCTAGAATTCCAATCACATTTCCATGGGACTATAAATCTAAACTTCCCGGACTGTGATGAGGATGTGAAAAGGATCTCTAGAATTAAGAAGTGCCTTTCTCTTTTTGCCTCCTAGTTGCCATTAAGTGATCAGTTTCTTCCACCACACACTGCTGCCATGATGTGCTACCATTCCACAGGCCAAAAAGCAATGGGCCAATTCACCATGGACTGTACCCTCTAAAACTGTGAGCCAAAATATAAACTTTCTTATCTATAAGCTGATTATCTCTGATGTTTGTTATAGTAGTGGAAAGTCAACTAACACAGTAGGTTCCAGTGGTGGCAATATTGTCTCTGCCCTCATCCTAACTTTCAGGTGAGCACCGGCCTGAGACCTAATCCATGTGCCAGCCAGTAACTTCTAAACTGACAAGGAACAAAATTTATCCCAAATAGAGACAATGGTGAGCAACTGCTGAAATCCAAGTCTCTCTTTTTAAGGCCTGAACCGAAGAGCAAAATGAGAGAATTCATGGGTTGATTAATGGAACTTGCAAAAAGAATTCATCCACATATAAGATACAGGAGTTAAGAGAGACCATGAGAGAACCCAAGTTGTATGTAAACAAAGAGGCAAGATTTATGTGGTCCAAGGTGCCCTTCCTAGATGATGAAGGAGTTATTAGAAAAAATGAACAACAGAAGAGAGGTGGGGTGAGCTGAGTCCAGTGATGGCATGGGATCAACAAACTCATGCTAAGCAGGGAAAGGAGAGCCTGGGCCAAGGAGCTGTGCTAGATCCTTCCATTTCCCAACCTCTATTCCACTCCCTGCAAAGCCCAGCTCTGTGGCTCCTGAGAGAGCCTGGGTTTTAATTCCCATTCGCAGCCTCCCTGGCCATCCTGTGAGACCACTGCTCCACGCATCAGCTAACTCAGTAGGAAACTGGAGGCCTGGAACTTGGCCCAAACAATGCAGATGGGAGAAAATGTTTTTCTCAAAATGAAAAAGAAAACCAGAGTTAAACACTAGTTGATTAACATTTAAATTGAGATTTTTGTCATATATTTAATTTTTACCTGTATGTTTATTTCTTACAAAACGCTACAGCATCCTTGCTGGCCTGAGTTGCTATGAACAGGTCACTAACAAGGAGTAAAATCTTGTGCACTGTATTCTGCCCTCCCAGTCCTCTGCCACCCCTGCCCACCTTCCTTCCCCGAGACAAAGTTTAAGTGCAGAAGGCAGCTGGATCAGTAGTAACACAAATAACAGGGATGGATGTTGTATTTTATCATTTTAAAGGAAATCTATTATATATTCAGAACAACACAGTCCTTCTCTCTCACCCTCAGCAAGTAGTAAAGTGCTAACCACATCGCCAGTGCTCTTAAATACATGTTGATTGGTAACGCTGAGAATCAAAGGATGTTCAAATAAAAGTTTTTCTGCTGTGTGAAGTTGGATTTGGGAAAGAAAGGCTCTGGGTGAGTGTCTCAAATGATGTGGCCTTATCTCATTCCGGAGCATTTCCTTAGCAAAGCAGGTTTCTTGATCCCCTGCCAGTGCTGAGACTTGGCCTAGACCTCCCTGATGGGGGAGGAAGGCGCCTGCAGGGCGCAGGTGGAAAGACTCAAGGGTGGGGAAGGGAACCCTGCTCCAAGGAGTAGGTGCGAGCCAGACCAGGTGGAACCAGGCAAAGGGTTAGAGAAGGCCTGGAGACGCAGCCTGAGCTGGGGAGGGGTAGTTTTTGCATCATTCATTCATTCATTCATTCAGTGAAGACTTACTGAGGGCAAGGATATAGGACTAAAATACATTGTCTTTGCTCTCAAGTTGTTACAAATTAGGGAGTCAGGCCCAGGACGATCTCTGTGAGATGAGATGCAGGTGCTCAGGAGGAAGGGTCTGGCCCTGTCCATCAGGCTGGGAGGAGCATGATGGGAAGATCCCAGCTGGGTAGTTGTGTTTATGTTCAGCTCTGCCCAACAGGAACAGGTGAGAGACAGAGACTGGAAACAAACAACAAGAATGACTGCAGGCAGCTGGAACTCTAGGAAATGTCACTTTTGCCCCCAGGATGCAATCTATGATTATCATTAAAATTATTAGTTCAAACCTACCTTTACTGAGCACTCGCTGTGTGCCCGGCACAGTACCAGGTACTCTCCTTGATGCACCAAGCCTGTGAGGGGAGTTTTACCGCGAGAGAGACTGAGCCTTCAGCAGGGAAGAGATGAGTGAGTGCCACATGGCTGGCAAGCGCGAGGGCCAGGGAGGACCCCAGGGTGCTCTGCTCCCAGCTGCTGATCTGAGGGACCCGCTGAGCTCTGTCCCAGGCAGACGTGTGGGCATCTGAGCCACCGCTGCCTCTGACCCCTGCTTGCTCTGTCGCTCGTGTCCCCAGCAGCCGCAGGTGTGGGGAGGGGCCCCGCACCTGTGCAGTGACGGAGGCTTGGCTCTGCCAGGCCCCCCGCCCACGAGCAGTCCGTGTCAGATGCCAGGATGTTCTGGTGGTGACTAAGTTCAGGGGATCAGCACCAATCAGCGCAAGGCAAGGCGAGTGCCGGATTGGTGAAGGGGGTCCTGGGCCTCGGAATGCTGTGGCTGAAGAGAAGGCGACTGTCACAGAAGCCTGGGGGCTGGGGACGGACAGCATGGAACGGAGCGTGGCCCAGCGGTAGAAAACCACACGGTGCCTCGTTTGTCACACGAAGGCGTAGCTGGTACTGGGAGCAAAAGAAGAGGGGACGACGTCTTTGAGGCTGAGGAAACAAGACGAGGAGAACGATTTCCTGACGGACGCCGCTGCTTTTACCTTTCACGGTTCCCGTCTTCACTGAGCCTCTGTTTATTTCTCCTAATACTCTTTTCTTTTCTTTGTTAAAAATTTTTTTAAATTTTTATTTTAAAGAGAATAAAACCAAACAAAATAAAACAATAAAGCCAATCAAAACAAACTAGTGTGACACAGGAGTTCAAAAACAATAGGAAATCAACAATGGTTGCCATAATACCTCTTGTTGTCTTCAAAATAGCTGCCCATACCTTCAGATATAGTAAAAATCAAACAGAACAAAACAGAACAGAAACAATAAAAGCAAAACAATGAACACACTAAAGGACTTCAAAACAAGATAAGATTAAATCCAAAATGGCTACCATAATGTATCTTGTTATCTTTGAAATAGCTGCCCATGCCATTGGATATAATAAAA
>RJWM01040819.1:0-14955 GCA_004363535.1 Dasyprocta punctata
GGTAGAGGGTCCAGCCACCTGTTCATAGGTGGGGTGCCTGGCTGGCAAGTAGGGCTCCTGGTTGAACATAGTTTTTGCAGTTTTGGAAGGAGGTTGCTCAAAGACAAACCCTCTACCTCTGATGCCTCTTCTGTCCTTCAGAGGTGCCATGGGGACAGAAATGGGGAAAAAATGTTTCAAAGATTTTATCCCAGAATGCATTTGATACTGACCCCTAAATCCTCATATATTGACCTGCTGAGGCTTGATGGGTCCTGTAGATACAGGCCCCACGCCAGCCGTGGTGGGCAAGAGCACAGTCTCACCTGAGTCAGGGAGGCCTAATGGGTAGAAAAGAGAAGCTTCAGAGATTGAACTGCTTGATGAGGTCTCATGGCTGCTGAATGTCTCCAGTTTCTAGTCCCCAATTCTGCAGCCCCCCAAGACAGCTTGAGTCAAAGACATGGAAGAAAAGATTCTTTATGGGCCTTTTGAGGTAGATAGAGCTAAGCCTCTTTGGTTCCTTGTCTGTGGCTGGAGTGCTCCTTGCTGGGTGTGTGCTTAGGTCACAAGCCCTGCTCAGTGGGTTTAATGGTGCCACCTCCCAAAGATGCCCACTTGGCATATGTGGATGTGACCCTTTTGGGAATAAGTGTCATTGTAGATATGATTTAGTAAAGGGTCCTGAAATGATGTCATTCTAGACTTAGAATAGAAAGGGAGAAGTAATTCAGCAATCTCCTAATTCAGTAAGAGATTTCAATACCACGTTTTCAACAATGAATAGAAAACTAGATGGAAGATAAATAAGGAAATTGACTAACTCTGCAAATGAACTTATTCTCCTAACAGATATACAGAGAAAAGTCCACTTGGCATCAGCAAAATATATATTCCTCTCAAATGCACAAAACATTCTTCAAGATAGACTAATGTTAGGTCATAAAGCAGGTATCAGTACATTTAAAAGACTGAAATCATACAAAGTATCTTTGGACCACAATGGAAAAAAATTAGAAATCAATATGAGAAGAAAATTTGGGAAATTAATAAACCATCAAGTTGAAAAACACACTTTAAAATGACATGTGGGTCAAATAGATCATAAAGGAAATTAGAAAATACTTTAAGGTGAATGAAAATGAAAATAAAACAGTAGAAAAATGTATTGGAATCAATAATCTCAGCTTCCACCTTGAGAAACAGGAAAAAGAAGAGCAAACCAAACTTAAAGCATGCAGAAGGGGAGGAATAATGATTAGAGTGAAAAGAAATAAAATATGGAATAAGCACAATAATGAGAATCAAAAAACCCTCAAATTTCTTGTATTTTATGTACTTATTTTAGGTCATTTGAAAGACTAATAAAATTCACATATCTTTAGATTCACATATCTTTAGACTGACCAAGGAAATGAGAGTGAGGATTAAAGTTATTAAAATAAAAAAATGAAAGAAAGGGCATCAAAACCAATTTTACAGTTATACAAAGGGTAATAATGTCATACCATGAGCAAATATAATCCAGAAAATTACATGTGTAGATGACATAGGAAAATTCCTTGAAAGACATATACTATTTAAACTGACTGGAGAAGAAATAGAAAACTGACTTAGAAACATAATAAGTAAAGAGATTGATTAAGTCACTTAAAAGTTTTATCAAAAAGAGCTGTATTCACTAGTGAATTCTACCAAGTATTATGGAAGTATTAGCATGAATTTCCCACAAAGTCTTCCCAAAGTGGATGAGGAGAGAAAATACTTCTCAACACAGTCTTTGATGTCAACATCAGTATGATATCAAAACAGACATGCGCCTCATGGGAAGACAAGCAGAGACTGACTCCCTATGGCCATGGCCTGAGAGAAAGCAGCAAGTGGAGTTCAGCAGCACACACGAAGGACTGTACACCAAGACCGAGAGGGGTCTATTCCAGAAATCCATGGTTTGATCAGATTCTGAAAAACCAGAGTAATATATCACTCATAAAATAGAGAACAAAACCCACACAATTATCTCAGTACATACAGAAGAAGCCTTTGACATCCTCCCCTTCATGAAGAAAGCACTTGACACACAGCAATTGGGGGAGCAGCCCCACATGATATGGGGCCTCTGTGGAAGGACCACAGGCTTCATCACTCTTTAAGGGGAAGATGATTTCACCCTAAGGTCAGGGCTGAGACAAGCGTGGTGTTACTCAATAAAATGTCCAGAATAGGCCAATTATAGAGACAAAAAGCAGATTCATTATGACCAGGACTGAGGTTAGGAGGAAGGGGTGGGATTAACTGATAATGGCCATGGGTTTTCTATTGGGGGGAGATGATGACATATTATAAAGTAATTGTGATGATGTCACAATTTGTGAATATGCTCAAAACCACTGAATTTTACACTTTTCTAAAGTAAGTTTCATGTACTTGAATGATGTCCCAATAAAGCTGCCTAAGAAAGAGCATGATAGTTTCTGCGAGACAGACTTTTTAGACCCCACTTAAACATCAGATCATACATCCTTTTCTTTCTGTGTCTGACTTGCTTCACTTAACATAATGTCCTCCAGTTCCACCCATGTTGTTGAACTTTCAGAAACAGACAGTAGAAAGGTGGTATCCAGCGGAAAGCTGCAGATGGGAGGGATGATGTTGATCACTGTGCAAAGCATCAGTTAGACAGGAAGAGTGAGAGTTGATGATCTATTGCACTCACGGTAACCACAGTTAATAACAACATATTGCGTATTTCAAAATTGATAAAGGAATGGATTTTTAATGTTCTTACCACAAAAAATGTCAAGTTGGTTAGGTGATGGATATGTTAATTAGCTTGATGGAATGTTTTATAATGCAGACATAGATCAAAACTTCACATTGGATCTGCAGAACAATTCAAGTTCAGAAGCTATAAGGGAAAAGGAACTTTATTTGGGATCTTAGGAAATGCAGTTCATGAGAAAGATTTGAATGGCTCTGAGTCTGTGTTCCAGCACAGGGAGGGACTGTGGGAGCTTATGCAGGCAAGTTGTGCTGATTTATTGTAAAGCAGTGAAAAATCCCTTTGAAGGAAACTTCAACTGAATGTTGAGAACAGAGACTACGTGACCAATACAAGATAAGGAAAAGAATACACATACTGGGTAGCAGGGTCTATGAAACAGGAGTCCCACGATCTCTTGCTTTGCATTATTTCTGAGACTTTGGGCACAGTGTAAGTATCTGTGGGCCAAATACATGGGGCCAAAGAGGATAGGTGACCACAGTTCCATTCCAGGCAGCAGTTGCAGATAAGTTTGTATTCCATGTCTTCAGCTTTTTTTTTTTTCAGCACTGGGGATCGAACCCAGGGCCTTCACACTGAGCTAGAGCCCCAGATCCTTAATTAATTAATTAATTAATTATACTATGAGATATGGTCTCCCTAAGTTGCTCAGGCTGGCCTTGAAATTGAGATTCTCCTGCCTCAGCTTCCCAGAGTGTTGAGATTACATGCATGTGCCACCACACTCAATTTCCCTTTTATTTTCCATTCTCCATAAACATATACAATTATAATTTGTTAATTAATAAAATATAAAAAGCAACCCATCAGTTGGTCTAAAGGAAAATGCCACATTAATAAGAAATAAGCTTCATTAGAATAAAGTAAAAACCCAGCCCAACTGTGAGGTTAGAATGAAGGAAAGTACCCTAGTGGGGTTAATATAGATAGTACAACAGTTGCTATGAGGTACTTCCCTCCACTCACCTGAACTTGGACAATGCCCCTTGACTGACCCCCAACCTTTGTGTTAAGGCTTACTCCTTGGGGGAAGAGATAAGAAAAACAAAGATCCCTGGGTCTGCCCTGGAAAATTCTCAAGCCCCAATCCATGATGCATAGGCACAAGCTCCTCCCACAGGAGCATCCTTTCTTCACCTTTCTGGAACTCACTGAAGGTTCATACCTTCAATTATAACAGAGAATTATGGGAAAGGACATGTACAATAGACACAGCTGACATGACTCAGTAGCACCCTGTCAATCACGATCTCGATCACGTTCTGGACGATCCAATGGGAAGTGCCCTACGTCCCACATAACATTGTAAACCACTAAGCCCAGTGCCTTCAGAGCTCTCACCATTTTTCTTTTGCCATAGGGGCCCACTCACTCTGGACATACTGTTGCCTAGTTAAACTTTGATGATGTCTTCTTACCATAGCATGCCAGGTCCAGTCCTTTCTTTGTAGTGCATAAGAACCTAGGAGCTGGTCTGGGACACTATCACCCATGGCAACAAGGCGAGGCAGGGCAGGATCCAGGAGCTGAGGGGCTGGTCATGTTCTCCATCTTGATCTAGGTTTACAGAAGAAAGTGAGAGTCAGTGAGTTTGATCCTCAGGTCCAGTCTCATGGGGGATGTGGGAGTGGTGGCCATTTCCTGCAGAGGAGTACTGTGCACCAGGGGAATGAGGCAGAAGTTGTTTGGGGTGCCAGTTATTTTACTTCCTGGTTCCAGGACTAAGGATAGTGTGTGTTGGGCAGGATATGTGTGTGGGGCAGCTGCAGCCAGATTCCTCTCCTCCAGACCTTTCTCCCAGTCCCGAACTATTATTTTCATTTCATCATGGGTCTGTGGGTGATGATCTTGTCCCTTTCCACTCTACAAGATAAATGAAGCCCATACTGATTTCAGAGGAAAAAGAAAGCAGTCTCTGTTTTCCTTGTGGGAGGTTTGCCTCTTTGACATTGTAAGCTCACCAGGGAGCAGCTGAATGCCTGGTTTATCTGGTCCCACTGAGGCAGTCCAGGGATTCTTCACTTGTTCCCAGCATATCCTGGATTCTGCATCCTATCTTTCTCTGCTTCCCATCTGGGGGCTGCACGTTGCAGAGGAGACAGTAGTAAAGCCTCCAGAGATGTGTGCTGAGGTGATTCCCCTCCTCCTTCCGTGAGCCACTGCTCTGTGGACAGCACAGTGCCAGGGAGTGAGTGGTCACCCAGCTGGGACTGCTACAGCAGCTCTGTAGGAAATGTGTTCTTCCTGATGCTGGCTCCTTGGCTGGCCTGTGCCTACACAAGCACAGTCCAGAAACAGCAATGCTTGGAAAGCTCTTCCTGCAGTCTTAATACAGAAACCCCGCAGCACTGAGAAGCAGAGAGCAGAGGTGGGCAGAGGTGGGGAGGCCCTGGTCAGTGTGACTTCCTCCAACTCAGGAGACTTTTCACCACGGGTACAGAGTTCATTTTACTTCTAAAGACCTGATTTCTTTCTTGGTTAACAGCTAAATATAAAAGTGTCAAATGAATCTTTAAAAACTAATCTATGCTTCTTTTATTTCTGCTTAAAAATTAAAGGGATGCAGTATTCTTCCTAAAAAGCCTCACTTGCTCTCTCTGGTGCAGGAGGCCCTGGCCTCTGAGTGAGGACAGAACTCTGGTCTTTTTCCAGTCTCTTAGCTGCAGTGCTCAGCCTCTGTAGGAAGGAGTTTGAAGTCTCCCTTCTGCTTCACGCCCCTTCTGCCCATCCCACCCTTGACTGAGGCTTCTCCTGTCATATAATAACCATGGATGTTCTAGGCCCTGCTCTTTCCCAGCCCACAGGGCCTACTACCCTGATATCTCCCCTGAATGACCACGGGCTCCTCCTTACCCTCTGGTTCAACCATAGGCCTGGCTCCCTGCTGATGATAGGTACCCCCATCTGTCTTTTCAGACCTGCAGATGGGATACCAACTGGTTTTGAGTTTTGCCCTCCCATGGCTGTTGCAACACCACTGATCAGATCCCAAATGTGCCTTACTTGCCATCTGGTCCCCAGGGTCTCAGAGACCTGCAATTCTTCCTTAAGCAACTGCTTTGGACTCTCTTGCATGGCCTGAGAAGGCTCCCTAGAAAAAGCAGGGCTGCACCCCAACCCCAGAACCACACAGGCTCTGTTTGTGTTTCCCACATGAACTGAGCTCTCTGCTGCTGCCCTTCTCCGTGTGGCCACCCCCTCTCCAGCCCCTCACCCCACTCCCGAGAAACACGACAGATAGCCACTCTTTCAGAACTCAGATGCAGCCCGTGGACCCTTATCATTCATAGTTTCACTGCTCTGCCAGAGAAAACAGCATGTGTTTCATGAACAGTGGTCCTGACTGAACTTTCTTCATGCCAAGCCTTCACTGATTGGGCTTTAGAGGTGGCTGCCTCCTGCCTTTGGTCTTCTGTTAGTGTCCCAGTTCATGTTGTGCTGCAAGGCAGGAGGGCTGTCCTTCCTTGACTGCTTTTGAATTTTTCAAAGTCTTCTTAAGTTTTGGCCTGTTTATTGAAGATGAATGTGCAATCTTGTTGTCATGCGAAAGAAAAATTTGCTTGGATTTTGATTCTAATAGGGTGAACCTGTACAAAATTTTGAAACAAATTCAGTGTATAAATTTTAAAAATTTTCTTAAAAGTATGATATATTATTTTGTTGTTGCTGCTAAAATAAATTACCATAAACTCAGTGGCTTTAAATAACACACACTTACTATTTCCCAGTTCAGGAGGTCAGAAGTCTGGGTGCAGAGGATGCTTCTCTGGTGGCTCAGGAATAATTCATCTTTTAGCGTTTTCCATCTTCTGAAGCAACCTGCACCCCTGGACTTGAGGCCACTTCCTCCATCTTCAGATTCAGCCCTGAGAAGTCTTCCAATTTTTGTCTCTTTCTGACTTCTGCTTCTGTCATTCTAAATCAGCTTTATTTTTTACAGAGAAAAAAAATAACCATAAAACACCTTTTGTCACGGTGACAAAATACCCAAATTAATAAACTTAAAAGGAGAGCGGTTTATTTGAGCTCATGGTTTTGGCTCTTGTTTGGTTGGCCCTTTTGTTTGGGGACTGTGGTGAATTAGTACATCGTGAAGGGGAGCAAGCGCTGGAGGACGCTGCAAATCTCACTGTGACTGGGAAGCAAAGAAAAGAGGAGAGGCCAGTGTCTCCCTATCCCTTCCAAGGATCTGGCCTTCCGCTAGGTGCCACCTACCCAAGGTTTTACCATTTCCCGCAGCATCATGGACTGGAGACAATGAAGATCCAAGCCATAGAACACCCACTTCCTTTTTCTAACTCTACCCCTCTTGTCGCCCTCTTCTAAGGACCCTTGTGAGGACACTGGTTCCACCCAGGTAATCTGGGTTACTATCTCATCTCAAGACTTTTGATCACATCTGCACAGTCCCTTTTGTCAGATAAGGTGACCCAGTCACAGGCTGTGCTAATTAGGTCTTGGATATCTTTGGAGAACACCATTCTGTGTACCACACAGGGCATGCTTCTATTACTTTCATTTGTATATCTTTCATGTAAGTTTTAGAACTTTTTACAGATGAATCTCTTAATTATCTAAGAACAGACCTGTAAAATGTGTATTTTCTGCCGCTATCAAGAAAGGTATTGGGATTCCTCCATTGATTATTGCTACTATATAGAGAAACTATTGATTTATTTACACAATCACATTTTCAACAACTTCACAGAGGTCTTTTTATGAATTGTCACAGCTTTTCCTCTTATTTTCTTGGTGCACAGCCACTACATCGACACATCATGACAGTTTGAGCTTTTTCTGAGCGATCATTAGTGTCTGTGCTATGGAAATATTTTATGTGCTGCCTCTCAATGGTGACAGGGGGCCTCTGGGGCCTTGTTTTGGCTTTTAATTGTGGTGCTTCAGAATTTCCTTTGAGAGTTCCTTCCCTATGATTTCATCTAAGTGGGCAAGGTGGAGCAGGGCGGTGGGCAAAACCTGAGGATTATGGCACGGAGGGGCCTGCCCATGTGCTCTCATGTCTGCCTCTTTTGGAGTCAGCATTTTGAGGTAATCGTGTAGCAGCACCCTCACTCTGCTGTGTTCTGAGGGCCCTGTCACTTGGCCTGGACCTTGCAACCTGCAGGATCTGTCTGTGATTTGGGGAAGCAGAAGGGGGTCTCTTTGCATTCAGGTGTTTTTGTTGAGGTGCAGCAAGCCTCCTGTTGTGGTTGTTGTAACGGAATCTCCAGGCAGTGAGACATAAAATATTTATACGTGTATTAGGGAAGAGAAATTAAACCAATAATAAAAACAGCCTAGAGACCAGTGGCAGCTATTTTATTTGTAAAAACTCCCTTTTTGTGGCGGGCCAACATGGAAACAGGCATTTGGCCTCTATGGTATATTCATCAAGTACTTGTACCACCTTTTGTAGCTTGTGTCCACCAGCTCCTTAATACCTGCAGGGAGACAAACAGGCAGGGAGAATGTTCTCTTGTGGGCACTATTGCTGGGTACAGATGTAGCTGGGGGATCTCCAGAGGCACCTCTTGTCTGCCTCATACAACCTAAGGTACATCTGCCCCATCTGCCCCCTTATCCCATATTTCATCAGATGTATGTTCCTTCCACCCATCCCTTGACCTCCATCAGGGACCCCCTCCCAGGTGGCCCCACTTACTAGTAGCTGTTCCAGCACCCTAGGATTTTTCCCAGGGGTTTGAAATGTTTTCCACACATAAAGCTGCCTCTCCTATGCCACGTGCCAGAGCAAGGAGAACTGGTCTTCAATCCCTTGACTGCCTATGACCTTAAGCCAGTAGGACTCTCAGAGTTTAGAAGCTCTTGGCCAGGCATACAGGGGACAAAATGTCATTCCAGCAGAGCAAAGGTGTTCCCTGTGTATCACAGCCACCAACATCTCATCTCAGATCAATCCCTGGTTGCTTGTTTACAGAGACTCCCCACACTGCTTGGCTCTCATCCAGCCTGTATCCCTCCCAGGCTGTGGTCCTTTAGCAAGTCCCAGTTTCCTTGTGCTTCAATTTCCTGAAAATGGAGGTGTGTAGGGTTTTATATGTGTGGGCACAAGGGTGCGTATGTGCATATGTGTGTGCTTTTCTGTGCATGAGCGTGGCATGAATATGTGTGAGTGTTTATGTGTATGCACACATGCCATACCCACAATACATGCACATACATGCACAGGGCCACAACTTACATGCACACGACAATACCCCACATGCTACATAAATGTGCACCCACACAGATCACTTAGGATCCAACTTCCAGGTGAGCTTGGTGACTACTGAGCTCAGAACTTTTCTCAAGACCATGAGGTTGTGTGTTTAACTTAGCACACTTAGCACTGGTTCTGTCTGTCACTCCCCACTTGCCCAGTTGAGGGCTGTGTGCTGCCACAGGTGCCCATGAAGCAGGGTTTGGGTGAGGAGAGCAAAGTGGTAGAGCTGAGTCACTGGGTGGTGATTTAGTGTTCACAGAACAACATCATTTGTTGCATTAAATTTATATTTTTAATTTGAATTTGTTCTGTGATAGTTTTGCATTCAATTTACTAGCATGCTTTGTTTAGGAAGTCAAATAAAAGAAAAAATTAAGAGGATTTCACATCTAGTTGAATATTTGAGCAAATTAAAGCTGGATTGTAATAAAAGTATTTGTAGTCATTCTTGGGATCTGAGATGCTACCTTTGTGTGCTTTTCTATTATTGCATTTTAAAGTGCACACTAAGAGACAAGACCAGGGCTTAAAAATTATACCCGGGCCGAACACAGCTCTTGCCTATTTTTGCTAGGAGAGTTTTATTGGCACACAGCCATATCATTTTTGCCATATTGTCTTTGGCTATTTTCTGCTGCCTGGTGGGCAAAGTCCTGCTTCAGACACCATGATCTGCAAAGCCTAAAATAGTATCTGTTCCTTAAAAAGCATTCACTGGGGTCCACATCAACAACTGGGTTTCTAAAGTTGCCTGGACATCATAATCCTCTGATGAAATTCAAAGCATGAAAATACAAGACCAGATTCCAGGCCCTGATCATCACCTCTGGTTGGAATTAGGTGGACCACTGAGTCCTTGAATCTTCCACAAACTTCTAAGTGACTCAAAATGTCCTCCTCCCTGGGATCTCTGGGTTATCTATTGCTGACATCTTCAGCCTGTGGCAGGCCTGAGGGGGAACATCAGCCACTGCACAGAACCAGGGAAAGGGCAACCACATTAACCCCTGTAACTGTGCTACAAGCTTAGGCTGGAGGCCTTGCCTCTGCCCTATGTCCTGTGGTCCTTGTGTTCCAGGAGGCCATTGAGGAGGCCACATTTCTCTCCATGGAATCAGTTCAAGGAACAGGTACATGACTTCATTTCCCTAGTGTAATTATGCAGTCACTCCTCAAATCTTAGGGAAATGTGTTTAACATAGTTTCTAGTTTAAAGGGCAATTAAAGTAGACATTGTTAAGACATCTGGGGATAAGCTTCCATAATTTGTTTGCTTTCTCTTTACATGGAAAGAGAATATATCCAAGAATGCAAAAGGTATTTACATGTAAAATAAATTTAATGTAAAATTTATTTAATGGAGTGAGCAGCATTTTCTTGGGACAGCAGACGCATGGACTCACTTTGTGGCTGGAGACTGGCAGTTATGGAGGGTCTGGCTGGCTTACTGTGGCCTGCCTGACATTCACACCTATACTCTAAAAGGCCCAGGATACTGGCTAGGCAGCTTTCTGGCCATCTCAGGTCATTCTCCTGATGTTAATAAACCTGAGAAACAGAGAAGGTGATAGGAATGGAAACTGGAGGACAGGGACAGGGTGGAGTGGGACAGAGGAGGTTGAGGGGAGGTCTTCAGGAGGGACTGCTGTAGTTTTCCAGAGCAGTCTTATGGCTTCCTATCATGAAGCTGGAACAGAATTATTTATTTTTTCCATGGAAAATGAGAGTATGAGAGGAGTGAGAAGTAACATAGTGTAATATTGGCATAGCTATTAGTTGATAAAGAGAAGTCTCCAAAGAAAGCAACCATGAATGGAAGTAAGGCTTGGAGATCATCAAGGTGTGCAGTGTGGGGCCCCAGCTTCTTCCATCTTTGGGGTGTGGGTAGCTGAGACCACCCTACCCAGGGACCAGGAATTGGCCTCTGGGCTGAACCCACCTTGGGCTCCAAAGAGACATTCATGGGACCATGGCTGGACCCCACAGAGCATTGACATCAATGCTGCCCCTTGGACCATGTGAAGCAGGCCTGTGATCCCATGCTTGGCTCTTGGAACACTTGCAGTACAACTACTGCCCCCAGATTAATTCAAATACATTCACTTCAGAGACCAGAACCTCCCTGATAAAAGCTCTGACAAAGGTTTTCTTCTAGGAGGGATTCAGAGAAGCTCCAGCCATCCTGGCAGTGTGATCCCACAATGGTCCTGCCCAAGTCCTGTCCTCCAAAGAAATATTTGTTTTACAAAAATTTAAAAGAAACCAGCAAGTCAAATCTATCTAGGCAGATGTGTTAGGCCACATGATTGAACTTCTTGGCATCTTGCCTGAAGTCACAAAGTTTAGTCACTGGTTCAGCCAAGGACTTCAACTCAGGTGTCCTGGCCTGGCTGAACAGACTATATCTCATTCACCATCTGTACTTCGGAAATGTGGCTGGCAGCAGAGTGGCCTCCACCTGTGATCACTGCGACAGTACCTTTGGTGGCCATTGGATTGTTTCTCAGAGGAATAAACCAGCATGAATGTGTGGGCAGCAATATCCATAGCCCAAGTCTGTACTGAAAGAAGCTCTGCATGGGTTGAGGGTGATATCCAAGGCCATCTGAGCACAAGGCAGGATGCTGGGCCTGGGTAGTTAACTGAAGCTCAAGAGCTCTGGTGGCTGATTGCTAATCCTATCAGCTTTTTTTTTATTTAAGAAAAAATGGACACAGAAGACAGAAACAAAAAGCAAAAAAGACAGACAAATGACAACAACAAATCTGATATGATAGCATTGTAGGTTTACACAATGAGATGGTTGAAATTTGGCAGTAGTTACAATATTGCATATCATTACCTTCATAGGGGTTGTTCAGATTGACAGATACAGACATGCAAAATTTATCAAATCATGAGTATTAACTTTTCTTTTTCAATAACTAATACATTTAGTAATATAGTCATTTTAACTGTCCTATGTATACCTATTTATAAATTTATGTCTTTTTCCTTTTCCCTTCCTTCCTTTCTTCCTTCCTCCTTTCCCCTTAGAATACTTCTTGTTATCTTTAAAATAACTGCCCATATCATCAGGTCTAATATAATCAAGCAAGATAGTTCAGAATGATACCAATAAAGAATGAAAGAATGGTTATAGAGAAGAGAAACAAAAACTAAAGGGATCAATAAACAACAACAACATATCCAATACTGTAACATTATAGGTTTATGAAATGAGATGATTGGAATTTTACAGTAGTTGTGACATTGCATATCCTTACCTTCAAGGTGGTTGTTCCGATTAACAGATAAAGACATGTAAGATTGATCTAATCATATGAGTATCAGCTGTTCTCTCACACCATTTAATGCATTTAGTAATATAGTCTTTCAAACTATCTTATGTATACCCTCATATAAATTATGCCTTTTTCCTTTTCCCTTCCTTTCTTCCTCAGTTCCCCTTGTAATGCCTCTTATTGTCTTCAAAATAATTGCCCTCATCAATTGTGCCCTCACTAGCTGTGCAGAGGATCCAGCTCTACCTGGTCCCACGACTCAGTGCAACCACCAGGGGAATGCCTGGTCAGCCTCGCAGGACACAGAGCCACACAGGTCCCAGAAGAAAATGACAAAATGAAAGACCAAGAGTTAGTCTCAATCCCGCAGCCCACCGAGAACAAACCCAAGAGACACTGAAATGGAAGACACTGAGAGTCACACAACTGAACTTTCTGAAATGATAGCAAATGCAGTAAAGAAACAGCTCAATGAAGCTATACAGAAACTCAAATCAGAAATAATCTCTCAGCTAAAAAATGAAATAACAATGATTATGATAGAAATGTTATGTGTATCTAAAGAAGAGCAAGATAAAAAAATAGAAGAACATAAGAAAATGATGGAAACTTTGAATGAACAATATAAGACACACACAGAATACATGAAACAGATTCAAAAGGAAACTCAGGAAATGAAAAATTCCATGGAAAGTTTGAAAAACCACTTGAATGAAACTGAAGATAGAATCTCAGACTTTGAAGACAGCATGGGAGCTTATGGCCATGAAAGAAAAGATCTCTTAAAAATAGTAAGGAACAAAGAAACAACAATTCAACAGCTGCAAGATGATGCCAAGAGAAATAACATAAGATTAACAGGAAAAATGAAAAAGCAGGGGTCAATACTAATGACTTGCAAAGACTATTCACAGAAATAATAGCAGAAAACTTTCCAAACATGGGAAGAGGATCTGATATATGGATAAGTGAGGCATACAGAACCCAAATTAACCAGAACCAAAATAAATCCTCACCAGTCATATAGTAATTAGGCTATCAGAAATACAGCACAAGAACACAATACTAAAAGCTGTCAGAGAAAAGAAACAGATCACTTATGAAGGAAAGCCTATCAGAATCACAGCAGACTTCTCAACACAAACTTTTAAGTCAAGAAGAGATTGGAGTGAAGTATTTCAAATCCTGAAAGAAAACAACTTTCAACCCAGATTGATGTACCCTGCAAAACTATCCTTAAAAATTGATGGAGAAATAAGATACTTTCATGACAGATAAGAACTGAAGAAATTTATTGCCACCAAACCAACACTACAAAGAGTACTGAAAGACACTCTAGAAAGAGACAAAGCCACAATCTTAAAAACAACAACCAAAGGAAACCACTAAGTAGGGCAAATAATTAAACAGAAAATGTAGAAAACCAGCAACAGAAAGATATCATGACAGGAATGAGCCAGTACATATCAGTTATATCAGTCAGTGTAAATGGTCTCAACACCAATAAAAAGAAACAGACTAGCAGAGTGGGTTAAGAAACAAAACCCAACAATATGCTGTGTACAAGAAACACATTTCACTCAAAAGAAAATTCACAGACTAAAAATCAAAGGCTGGAAAACAATACTCCATGCAACAGGAACCCAGAAAAAAGCAGGGGTAGCTATTATGTTTGCAGACAATATGAACCTCAAACTGAGAATGATCAAAAGAGATAAAGAAGGTCACTACATACTTGTTAGGGGAAAACTTCAAGAGGAAGAGATTACAATCATAAATATATATGCACTGAATATGGGAGCACCCAACTATGTAAGACACTTCTTAATAGACATGAGAAACCAAATAAACAATAATACAGTTATAACAGTGGACCTTAACACCCCACTGTCACAGAGAGACAGATCAACCAAACAAAAAATCAACGAAGAAATAACAGAACCGAATCAGACTTTTGAACAAATGGACCTAGTAGATGTGTACCATGTACTCCACCCATCAACATCAGAATACACCTTCTTTTCAGCTGCACATGGGTCACTCTCTAAAATAGATCATATACTGGTCCACAAAACATGCTTAAGTAAATGCGAAGGAACTGAAATAATTCCATTCGTATTATCTGACCATAGCACAGTAAAATTGGAAATGAATGACAAAAAAACCTACAATAACCGTATAAACACATGGAAACTAAGTAATACTCTCCTAAATAACCAATGGGTCACAGAAGAAGTTAAAGAAGAAATTAAACAATATCTACAATTGAATGAAAATGCAAATACAAATTCCTGGAACCTGTGGGATGCAATGAAAGCAGTCCTCAGAGGGAAATTTATAGCACTAAACTCTCATATCAGAAAAATGGAAAGAACACACATAAACAACTTAATGATTCATCTCAAACTTCTAGAAAAAGAAGAGCAAGTCAAGTCCAAAGCCCAAAGAAGGGAGGAAATTATTAAGATTACAGCAGAAATTAATGTAATTGAAACTAAGAAAACAATAAAAAGAATTAATGAATCAAAGAGTTGGTTCTTTGAAAGAGTAAATAAAATTGATAAACCCCTAGCCAATCTTATCAAAAAGAGGAAAGAAAAAACTCATATCCATTCAATAAGAAATGAAGAGGGTAAAATCACTACAGACCTTGTGGAAATACAGAAGATCATCAACACCTACTT
>RJWM01040820.1:0-15265 GCA_004363535.1 Dasyprocta punctata
CTTCCCCTCTTTGGGCCTTGGATTCTTTTTTCAGTAAAATAGAAATAAATAATAGGATAATCCTTGATGCTGCTATGAGAATGAAATGAGATAAACTCTTTAGGACAGTCTGGCACAGTCAAATGCTTAACAAATAGTACCGCTTATAAAGCAAAACCAAATAAACCTCATCTCTAGCCCTTAGCTGTATCAGTACCACTTTATCCTTCAGGACAAAAAACATGATGACTCTGCTATCAACGGAGATGGAGAAGGGGGCTCTGACTACACCCTGGTGTCTCGGGTTCCTGGTGATCAGGGAAACAGCCTTGGCAGGCATGTGACCCTGAGGCTGCCTGCAATGGCTCTGCCATTGGCTCACATGCTGTGTTGGGCTGTGGACATGGTGACCCAGACACTCAGAGGTCTGGTTGTTGACCCAGACACCTCAGGACTACAAAGGGCAGAGAGAAGGAGTAAGCGGGATGCTGGGAGCCAGCTCTGAGCATTTCTAGGTTGACAGGATGCAAAGGTCCTGGATTTTGTCTGATAAAGGAGACTGGGGAGGTCCAGGGGCTGCTGATCCAGCCAAATGGTAGACTGTACTGTCCCACTTCTCCTGCCCACACCCAGGGCAGACATTGCTAATCAACTTCAGCACCACTGCCAGGCCTGGACTTGGCTCCAGAATCCTTCTCGACAGCACTCTAGGGAGCTACTATCAATTAGTTGGAGTTGGCACATGAGATGAAGCTTATGTGCCAGTTCTGAGCTGAAATCTGGAGGAAGAATGAGTCAGAGGGTAAAGAGGGAGCAGGGGCAGAAAAAGGAGTACCAGGCAGAGGGAGCAATGAACACAGAGACCTGGCTTAGGTTAGGGAACAGCAGAGGTTAAGGGTGGTGGATAGGGATATAAGCTAGGGATCTGAAGGTTGGTAGAGGTCAAAAGATGTTAAGTGCTGGGTGGCAGACTACAGAGTTTGGGCCAAAAAGGAGACTTACAGGTGTCCAGGAAAGAGTTAATAGTTGCCTCAACCAGGCCATTCATGGATGGGGATGGGTATAAATGGACAGACTCTAGGGACAATGAAGAATAAAATGGGTAAGTCAACTGTGGTTTGGATGAAAAAATACAAGATGGGGGAGCCATTTAGAAGAGGCCCTAGGTTTCTGGTTTGGGCAGCTAGTAGATAAGAGTTCTGTGCACCCAGACTGGAAGGTTTTGCTGGTCCATTCTTTTGTTTGAGTTTCTCTGGCCCCTGAAGAACTTCTCTAGCCCCTAGCCCACTTTGCTACAGGAAGGGAAAGAGGCTTAATGAAGAGCAGCCATCAATTAGTATAACTGGTAAGAGACGAGATGTAAATGTACCTACTCCTCACCTCCTGGGGTAACTCCCAGGTGCTTGTTTCACTCTGGCTGGCAGAGGTCCCCATCAGGACTAAGTCCTGGCTGTCCACAGTGGAGGCTGGCTTCTTACAGCATGTCTCACTGCATGCCTACCTGTCCTTCCTCTCTCATAGGGTCCTCTGCCACTACTTTCTAGAATCATCGCTCCAGTGAACTTGAATCCATGTCTCCAGTCTGGTTCTGGGAAAACCCAAATTAAAGCAGATAACCTACTGGAAGTGTCTTAGGATTAGGGAGAGATGTGTGTGTGGGGAGACACTATTTATGGGGGACTTGAATTGTATACCCTGCCTGCTATATGTGGGTAAGATGGGCCTGCTCTGTAGGGAAGGGAGCTTGGCTGGATGCCCCTTCATCCTTACCAAACAGAACCTTGAGTTTTAACGAGGCAGAACAAGGGACAGGAAAAGAAGCCCTTTCTTAGCCTCAGAGGATAAATCACGACCCAGATGCTGAGGCAGCAGAGTGGGAAGATGGAGGGACTCTGGGCCTTTGGTGGCATCATTAAGCCACCAAATCATCTTGACTTCCAGAAATCTTCATAGTTACAACCATTAAACGAGAGAAAGAATTGAGTGTGCCTTCAAATGCTTGGATTTGAATCCCAGCTCAGTCACTTACTAGCTCTGTGAGGACCCTGCACTACCAACCCTCTCTGAGCTTTCATATCATCATCTGTAAAATGGGGATATCAACGGTCCCACCACCATCAAATAGTTGTCAGCATTAAATGAGTCAACAGATGTAAAAGCACATGGCACAGCGCCTGCACACAGCGCTGCTCACAGGTTAGTAACAGCCGCTAAGAACTTTAGGCCAGGACTTCTTGACCAACTGGGGATCTTATTAAAATACAGATTCCACAGAGAATTGAAGAAAAAAATGGAAATAGAGCTTTTCAAATGGGAGAGGGATCAGGAGTTGGAGGGAACAGGAAAGGATGGAGGGAAAGAGGACAAAAAAGAATTAAGTATGTGCACAAACTCCCCACAGTAAATGCAATCATTACGTATTGCAAACATGTACTAATAAAAAATACATAATAAAAAAATACAGATTCTGACCCAGTGGGTCCGGGGTGGAGCCTGAGATTTTGTTTCTTATGCACTCCCAGGGGACGCTGATTGCTGGAGTATGGACCACACTGGATTACAAGGGCTAAAGTCACTGTCTGCTGGTATGATATCGCTGGAGCTCAAGGCATCCTCGCTGGCAGACTGGCCCAACCCATATACACTCCTTTTCCACCCCTCAGACCACAGCCAGAGTTTTCTGTACCTGTCCTTGGCAGCTGTCACCACACTGCTCGCTGCTTGGTCAGCATCCTACAATGGAAGTTAACAGGGGGCAGGGTCTCAGAGGTGCCTAGCCCGATTACCTTGCATACTACCGATGCTCAATAACATTTGTTGAGGTGAAAATCCATGTGGGAGCACCCTACTTCTCCCCGGAAGGAAAGCATATGCCCCGTGACCCAGTGCACAGTCAGGCTGACCCAGCAACATCCGGGGCTACGGGCTGCAGGGCTGCTCTAGGGAGCTGGCTCCCTGGAAGCCTCAGCTGGGCTGGCAGGCGCCCAGGGGGTGGTGAGAGGGAAGAGAACAGTCACACCCCTTCCTGTGTTAGAGGCTGACATCTGGGTCCAACCAGTGCCCAAAATACCTGCAGAACAAGGAGGAGGCTGACCACAGCTCAAGTCTCCTGCCCTGCCTATGACCCTTACTTGCACTAGAGCCCCAGCCCCTCTTAGGAGGGCAACCCTATTCCCACTGCTGGGCCAGCATCCTTCAACCTTCCTGATCCTTCCTCACTTGGGTTCACCCCCCAAAAAAACCTCTTAATAGTCAAAGTTGTAGTACTTACTCAGTGCTAAGTAGTAACAGCATTTGCTCAGTACTTTGTGCTAAGCACTGTGCAGACACGACCGGTTTTGGTGAGGTGCCTGTTAGCCATTAGAATGCCACTGACCCCAAGCAGCAAACTATCCAATACTTAATTAAAAGGGCTAACAGTGAATACTGTCAGTACTCGGCATATGCAGGCTACTGTTCTAACTGCCTTTTCATATATCAACTCATTAGATCCTCACAGAAACTCTTTTAGTGGTCTGTACTGTCACTGTCCCTTTTCTATAGATGCAGAAACTGGATTCAGGGAAAAAGCAATTTCCCCAAAGTCAAAAAGCTACTGAAAAGCAGAGCTGAGCAAAAGTAAGGGGCATCTGGCTGCTGAGTCCGGGCTTTGAACCTGTCTGTAATGTAATTTTGACTTGCAGGTTCTCTCAAGCACATTTTAGCAAATAATACTAAAGTCACCTTCCAAGGTTCTACATATGTAGGTATCACCTTGTCTCTCACTCACGACATCCTCCTATGTTTTCCCTGTGGACAACTCACGTGCCCTCCTCAGCCTTCCCCTCCTCTTCTGTGAAATGGGCTGCACCACACTGTCCTCCCCATAACCTGGTGCTCCTGACCTGTCCAGGAGTCCAAGTTGCTTACCACCCTCCCCAAAGCTCAGAGAGGCCTACAGATGTGCCCAAGCCCAACCAGAGGGTCAGTGGCACAGCCAGGATGGGGCCTGGAGTCACCCGAGCCCATGAGACTTACACAGCTGTCAGCAGGGACCTGCTATTCCCCAAGTGGGAAGGACATCTTTCTCCAAGTCTGGCTGCCCTGCCAGGTGTCTCGGGTTAAAGAAAACACCGTCGTATTCCTCTTCCTGCCCGTCCTCCTCCTCCTCTTCCTCCTCCTCCTCCTCCAGCTTCCGCCTGTCCTCCTCTTCTTCCCACCCCTCCCCAGAAAGCCACTCGGAGGTGGGCGGAACTGCAGTCTCTGCCAAGGCAAGGCCACTCACAAGGCCAGAGACACCTGGTTTGGGAGGGGCTGGGCGTGGACAAGGCTTTTGACCAGAAGGAGGCTTCAGCTGAGAGGCAGAGCCAGAAATGAAGGGGTGCAAAAGGTGAAGACAGAGCCCAGCCCAGCCTGCCCCATTCGGCTCATGACCTGTTGAATAACCCTCTCAGCCAGTGCGGCCCCACAGAACTTTCAGGCATGATGGAAACATTCCAGTTTCTGCACTCGCTGACACCATCGCCATGAGCCACATGTTGCTACTGAACACTTGAAATACAAGTGTGACAGAAGAACAGAATAATTTATCTTATTTAATTTTAATTAATTTACATCTAAACAGCTATGTGTCTCTAGTGACATCTGTACAGGGCAGTGCAGACCTTAACTCTTCCAAGCCTCAGTCTCCTGATGTGCATAACAAGGATCGTAACACCCCAACCTAGACCCTGCCTCAGAGGACAGGATGGTGACGCAATGCGGTGCTGGGGAATGTGCCCCAGCCGGGGATCAGGACCCCCAAGTTTCAGACTGTTAGCATGCTCTGTACCCCAGCAAGCTCCTGAACCTCTCTGAGTGCCTTGGTCACAGGTACAACATGAAAATCACTCTGGATCTAAGTTTCATTGCCAGAGGCCTGGGGTGGGGTTTGGGGGAATCTGGGTACCCCAACCATTACAAGGAGAGTAGGTTTGTATGACTGTGCCTGTGAGAATGAGTTGGGGGAAAACAGATCCAAAGTCTTCTCCAAAATCCATAAAAATGAGAAACTCAGTCTAGATGAAGTTCTTCTTCCAGAAACTCCATCTTCTTTTTAAAGATGGAGTTTCTGGACTCCACTGCCAGAGACTAATTCAGTGGCTCAGGAGGGGGGACCTGCCACCTGCATTTGTAACCAGTTCCCCAGTGATTCACATGTGCAGGCCTGGGGGGAAATGCTAGCTGGGTGCCATGCAGCACGGATGTCTTACAAACTGATGTATCTGAGTTGCCTTCTACCAAAGTGTACTTGCTATGTTTAAAATCCAACTGGGATTTAAGAAACTAAAAAAAGAGGAAATGACAACGATGATAAAACCTCTCTCAGTCCCTTGTTTATTTACCAACACTGGTGCACAACACATGTAAACCACCATCCGTGCTCTGTAAATATCAACCCATGATTATGTGGATTATAAATGTTCAATCCTCACAACACCCCATGTGGTTGGTGCTGTCCACACTATCTTATGGATGAGGAAACTGTGGCTCAGGAACAGGCCCTGTGAAGGTCACACAGCAGCGAGTGTGGAGCTGGAACTCAGATAGAGCCTGGGAATCACAGCCTGTGTTCCACTGTCTCTCCCTGCCTCCTTCCTGAAGATGGGCACCATCTGGGGGCCCTGAGCCAATGCCCCATGAGCCTGGGGACCAGGGCCCCTGTGGAATTGATTGGCACCACCTCCCACCCCCTGCAAGAAGACTGTGAGCCAGGAGGCTGGGGCCCCCACACTCACTTGCCCTCCGAGCCATAGCTGTTCATGCTGTCCTCGATGGACTCGTGGCTGGCCTGGCGCAGGGTCCGGCTGGGCATCTCCACGGCCAGGCCTGTCTCTGTGCTCCGCTGGATGGCCCCCTTCAGCCTCCGGCTGTCTCCTGAGCAAAGAGGCCAAGAGAGATGGGGAGAGACACGGGGTGGGGTACACAGAGACAAGTCATCTGGTTAGTTTTAGCAGCTTGTGGTGGCCCAGTTCAGCTCCGAACCCACCCCAATAATCTCATCATTTCCAGCCTTGTCTATATCCCTGTCCCTGGGGCAGGGCTGAATTTCACACCCACCAAGCACACAGCACCACCTGGGATTTTTAACTGATGGGTTCATTTACATGTTCTTTCCTCTCCCAAAATTCATTTCTCCCCTACGAACTTTTCCAAATAATTTCTGCCTCCTCTTCAGCTACTGAAGCACCTACTACACGTCCTACTCTCCGACTGGTGCTTTGTGCGGATTCAGACAGGATTTCCCAGCATCAGCATGAACAGCACTGCGGCAGGTGTATTGCTTTGTCGGGGAGTGGTGGGGAGCTGTCCCACACACTGTGAAACAGCAGGCCACATTCCTGGCCTCTCTCCACCAGATGCTAGTGGCACCCTCAGTCCAGATGTAACAACCAAAATGTCTCTAGACATTGCCATATATTCCCTAGGAGAAAATTCACCCTTGGTTATGGACCACTGACTTAAGACTACCGGCTCTGAAACCAGGGGACCTAGGTGTAACTCTTAAAATTTCTTTCTCCTCGACTGTGAGACTTGGAATAAATTGTTTAGTTTCTGAGCCTCCATTTCTTCAACTGTCAAAGAAGAGATCAACAGGATGATACACTGGCTATTTCCTCTCTTAGTGCCACCTCTCTTACCAGCAACTCATTCCTTCACATCCATCCTCTGATCAAACAGCATCATATCCGAGGCCTTTCTTCACCACTTCCGGTCCCTTCAAGGCAGCAGTTCTCTCCACTACCCATCCCTTCTTGCCTTAGTATCTTGCGTTGGTTCTTCTGCTGGTATTCACCATCCCAATGTCTTATATACCGTTTGCTCCATATTGAGCAGTGTCCTTCATGAAGAAGGTAAACTCCATGAGGACACGAACTCTGCCCACTGATGGAAGCCTTTGTGCCCCAAAATAGGGTCTAACACACTGTAGGTGCTCAACAAATGACTGTGAGATGAACTGGGGTCACCCTTAGAATAATCTTAATCTTCACAGCCACCTGCGAGGTGGATGCTACTACTGTCCTCCCCACTTGAGTGCTGAGGACCAGGCAGAGAGAGATCAGGGAGGGAGCCAGGATGTGACCCCAGAAGGCTGCCTACACCTGGGCTCTGTGCTTTGATGGCACACAGGAAGGTTTATTACTCTGCCTGACTCATGGGGACTGTGATTTGTTCTGGGTATGTGTGGCAGGGTAGTTCTTACTGGCATTTTCCCATGGCCCCACAAAGACCATGCTATTTGCCAATTGATCTCCTGGGAGAAAGTAATAGCTCAGGCCCCATCAACCTGCTCCTGCCAGGAGTCCCAGGTCACCTATCCCTCGCCTCCTCTCAGCACCCCTTCCCCCACATTGATGATGGTGTCACCAACCTCCCAATGCATATTCAGATGTGGGAGCTGTGTGTTTTTTAGGGCAGGTGTCTACGTTCTGTATTCATGTTATTCACATTCACAGATGCCCACATACTCAGAAAAACACCCACAGACACAGGAATACGCAGGCAAGACAAGGTGTGTTAAAGAATGTCTCAGTGTTTCCATGAGTCTCTATTTACCTGCCATTCTGTTTATTTCCTGGGCCAAAGGGGTGCATATGTGTGCCAGACACACACACAGTGCATGTCCATAAGAAGTCTACACTCACCCACTGAAGAAAGTGCATAGAGAAACAGGCGCTCTGCACGTTTCTACGAGTCTCAGCTGAACATTTCTGAACATGTGCTACTGTTATTTCTACTCTATCCCTCCCTTCTTCCCTCAACTTGCATTTGCAGATTACTGATTACTGTTTCTGTCTTCCTCTGTATAGCATGTACAGAGACAAAGAAAGGCACAGAAATACACACATGCACTCGCAGAAACAGATTTGTAGAGAGATGCCCCCCACGAACACACACACATTCTCACATATTTAGGACAAACACATCCTCCACCAGGGCTTGAGACCCACGACCAGGTACCTGAAGGCACCTGTAACACCTGCTGGGCTTCTGACTCAGTGAACCCCTACCCAGAGCCTCGCACTGCAGTCTCCAACCGCCAGGGCCAACACATCTCTCCTGGAAGAGGAAGGAGCCAAGATGACAGTCTCTTGGAGCTGAGGAGGAGGCTGGGGTGTGCCACAAATCTGTGGCATTCTACAGCTCTCGTGTATTTCACACCCAGGCTGGTGAGCCTCACGATAGCCCTGGTGCAGTGCACATTGGAACCTGGCCCTGCAGTCAGACCACTTAGCAGAGACCGGGGTAAATCACACAGCACTTGCCCCACAAAAGGTAAGTGATGGACATTTGCCACCGAGCATGGCACACAATAGGTACCCAGAAGTAGCCACAGCTGCTGCAGAGAGAAAAACTTCGGACACTTCCAGATTTACCCTCAACAGCTGTCTTACCAATGCCCTCACAGACAGGCCACCTGCCTCAACCTAGGGAGCTGGGCGCACTCAACCACACCAACAGCACCCACCCTCTAACCCTGGTCACTGGGCCCTTCCACTGGTTATTTGTTGCTGTCTCTATCACAGGCCCTAAAGTGACTGTCCCAATGCTTCCACACTCCCCCCACAGTTGATCTTTCTCCCACTTGACTGAAAAGCTATTTCCTCTGTGTTGTGCTCTTCCTCATTTCCATATTCATGGCTTCAGCCTGTCACCTGGTCCCCCAAACCTCCCTCCTCTGAGAGGAGGGCTCTGTTTCTCCTAGGGAGGCTGATCTACATCTATCCTCACCCCTGCCTCCTCCTCCCCTCACCAGGGCCTCTTCTGCCATTTGTCCTCACTGGGTCACTCTGTCTTTGCCCTTCCACTCCTCCTGGAGCCCACTCACGGCTTGACTTCATTACCACTGCCATCCACCGACAGGCTGCTCCAGAAACAGGCTCTGGCCACCAACTGCCCAACCTCCTGCTCTCTTATCTCCCGCAACATGGCTCCCGCACCACCCCGGCCCCATTCACATGGCTTAACAAGCCAGTCTCCAGGGACTGTTCCTGACCAGGCACAGGTTCTCGTCTTGGGCCCACCCCCTATAGCATGGTCCTTTCACTCTCAACACAGCTTTCTGAGTACTCTGGTAGGCAGAGGCCCACACAAAGTGTGACCCGCACTTTGAAGAGCTGGCCTCCACGTTTGCAACACCTCACAGGAGACAGAGGAATGAACAGCCTTGCTTCTGGTACACAGGGGCCCAGAAATAGACCCTCACTTGACCTGCTGTGGTGAACAGTATGATGTTCCACCCAGATCTCCTCCTTACTTTGTTTGTTTTTGCAGCACTAGAGATTGGACCTACAGTCCCCCACACGCTAGCCAAGCGTTCTACCACTGAGTTACACTCCCAGTCCTTTTTTGTCAAGACAGGCTTGGCTGGAACTTACAACCTTTCTACCTCAGCCTCCTGAGTAGCTGGGACTATAGGTGTGTGGCCCATGCCCAACCGATGAATTTCTCCCCACATCAGCAAGCTTGGACTTCCACTGGCCAGCACCTGGCATGGGCTGCTTTTGGTCTTCTCTTGGGCTAGGAGTCCACCTTGGCTACCACACAGGCAGAGTGCCTGGGAATGTGGGTCCCCTTCCCTGCTGCTACCCTGATCTTAACCAAAGACTACACTGAGCAGAAGAACCTCATCCCAGCTCAGAACAATCTGAGGCATGACGCAGACTCTAGAGCAGGTCTGGGGATGGATCCCTGAGGGATCTGCCTGCAAGTACACCTTGACTCCCACCCCTTTCCTATAGTGCTGCCCCAGTCTCCTCTGGGGGTGCTTCTTTCATATACCACCTCACAGGGACCTCATCACAAGACAGACTGGCACCCCAAGGAGTCAAAACCCAGAACTTTCACACAGGTGGGTCCCAGCATCGCAAAGAAACCATCACCACCTCTATGGTCAGTGGACATAAGAGTCATTGCATAATAAATGCTGCTAAGAGGAGGGCACATTTTCCAGGGGTGGTTATGGGGCCAATCACAGGCTATGTCACACCATTATCCTAAGACGCCACCGTAGGAGCGTGGAGTCTGAGGCCTGTGAACTCTGGGGCTGATACTGAGACTGCCCTCAAAGCCAACCACTCTGATGTACAGTATGTTGAGTTTGGATGACTCACTGTTTTGGCTACTCACTCGTATTTGCTGTACCTGCAACTCAAAAACTGTACAGCTTGCATTTTCTCCTGCAGAGTCTTAAGATTCTTCCCTCTCAAATTGTACAGAGCATGTGGGGGAAGAAAGGAAGGTATATGGACAGTTGAAGTCCTGTCAAAAGGCAGCAATGACTTGGGGTTACCAGGCCCACTGTGTGCCAAACACCATGCTAGATGCTAAGCTAGAAACCAGAACAAGAGTGGCACGGTCCCTAACCCCATGGGGTCACAGTTCAGAGGGGAGGCTGTTGACAGTGACTAGGTGATCATGTTGATTGATCACAAGTATGCTAAATGCTTGGAAAAGCAAGTGTAAGATGTAATGAAGTGACAGTTCCCATCGCTGGGGGGAATGGGGAAGGGAAGCGAACAAACTCAGGCTACTGCTCTTTTCATCCTCTGAGGCAAAGTCATTTCAGACTCCTCCTTCTTTGACATCCTTGATAGTATATTCCATTGGGTATCTTCTTGCCTCTGACCACTGCCCTTACCCTCCCCTGTTTCACCCCATTCCTGCACATTAGGTCTGTCTGTCTATCTCTCTCCTCCCACAAATACACATTAATCCCACTTCCCACTCTGTTGCCCTTGACCCTGACCATAGCAGCAATATTTCAACCGCATTTCAGTCATCACTGCTTAAATGAGGAACAGGTTCCTTGGATTCAATCTGAACCAAACAACACCCAGCCACTGGCCCCACTTTCCCCAGTCAATTTCTTTGGATTTATGTTCCAATCTGCCCAGCTACCCAAACTCAGAACCTCCCAGGAGTGTAACAGCTTTTTCTCTCTCATCAAATGCCAGGTCTTATAAAGTCTTTGCCATTAATAACTCCTGTATCTTACATCTCTTCTTTCTTGTCCATTTTCACAACCAAGTACTTCTACTACCTCAAGCTTAAGCTCAAAAGCCTCCTAACTGGTCTTCCTGCTTCCAACTCACCAACTCACAAGCCATTACCACATTAATTACCACCTCAGACCTAAGTATTCTACTCTTACCAATTCACCCTACACAAATAGCCACAAAAATACACAAAGCTGAGCACAAAGGGGTTTCTCACAGGACTGTTAACATCAATGAAATGCTGGAATCAACTGTCCATCAGTACAGGACCAGTCAACTAAACAACAATACCACAATAAAATACTGTAGAACTGTTGAAAAGAATCATCTACATCTACAGTGGCAAGGAATGATTCTCTTAACATACTGGTTAAGTTTAAAAAAGCAGGTTGCAGGGAAGTATGTAAAACATGATGCCATTTTTGTAAAGCTATAGATAGTTTTGTGTGTGTGTGTGTGTGTGTGTGTGTGTGTGTGTGTGTAGGGAGGCAGAGGGAGAAAAGTGTGTGAGAGTTTTGCCTTTATATTTATGTATATGGCAGGAAACTGGGAGGATACAAACCAACCTGCTAATGGTGAATAATTGTAGGGAGAAAGATTGTTAGAGGAGATGTGCAAAGAGATCATTTTTGTAACATTTTAATATGTGTAAGATATATACAGAAGAATGTGCAAATCTCAAGTGTAGAACTTGATGAATTTTTACAAACCAAATGCTTGCAGTTGGCACCCACTGCAAAGCATTACTAGGATCCTAAAGACCTCACACACCTTGTCTTCCATCATGATCATACTCACAAGGATAGCTACTCTAAATAGCTGTTAGCTTTGAATGTGATGTAAAGAGTGTCTCTGTTTTTTGAGGAAAGTGCTGACTTCTTAATCAGTATCATCGAGCAAGAGATCCATGCACATTGCTGTTTGTAGCTGTAGAGTGTTTATCATCACTGTTACATGGCATTCCATTATGTGATTACCCCATAAGTTATTTATCCATTATGCTGGTGAGGGACTTTTGCTTTGTCCCTTCAGGTTGGGACTATAAGGGAAAATGCTGCTGTGATCATTTTAGTCCAAGGCTTTGGTGAACAGCTGTACCTGTGTCTCTCAGAAATACACCTAGGAGTGGAGCTACCGGGCCATAAAGTAGGCATTGTTCAGCTCTAGCTCCCTCTGCCAAACAGTATCAATTTATATTCTGGCTAATAGGAAATTTTCTCTTTTGTATGTTTCTATGTCATTTGAATTTTTATAGTTAAACACATCTATTTTATAATCGAAATGAAAGTAAAATATGAACAAATTCATAAACAAATCACAACTTCAATCATGTCATGATCTTACTGCAAAGTTTAAAATGGTTCCTCGATACTTGCCACATTATGCTGAATTGCTGCACCAAGGATCCCAAACTTTCCATCACCTGGTTCCCTCCCCACTGCTACTGTTCTTCCTCACACTCTTTATACCCCAGCCTGGCTGGGAACCTCATTGCTCCATGTCCATCCTCAATACTTCATCAGCCTGCTTCTCTCTCCACTACTATCTTTCCTTCCTCATCTTTCAAATTAAAATTATAACTTTCCTCCAGAGTTTAGCTTTAAATAATACCTAAAATTGATCAGACATTCTAAACTTCAGTTTCCTCATTATGGAACAGGAGTAATAGCACTGAACTCTTAGGGCTGCTGTGAGCATTGAACATAACCCACAGCATAATAATATAATGTGTTAAACCTTGGAGATCCTGGGTGGGCTGTGGCATATGGTATGCATTGGACAAGGGGGGCTATCGTTAATGTTATTACCTCTGTGCCAGATGCAGTGTCAAGTGCTTTATGTAGGTATCATCTCACTTAATCCTCACAATAAACCATGAGGTAGTTACTACCCCACTTCACAGAGGAAGAAAATGATGCTCAAGAAGGTTAAGTAACTATCTCGAAAAAAAAAAAAAAAAACCACACACACACACACAGCTATTCATGGCAGAGCTGGATTTCAAACCCAGGTATTCCTGACTCCAAAGCCCTGTTTTTCTTGAGCCACTAAACTCAAGTCACTGGGCTCTACATCAGAGTTCAAATGCCTTCTTTCTCACACAAACTCCCCTGATCTGACTCCTTGAGTCCCAGGAACACTTCATCTTCACCTCTGTTGGGGTGACTGGTCCACCCCAGCTGACGCCTATGTGCTAACAGTGTGAGCTCCTTCCTCATGCACTTCCATCTATTCAGCACTTGGGACAGTGCCCACAGTGCCCACCCCGCTAGAACAGTGTTTAATCAAACTGGGTTTAGGATCCCCTTCACTCCCCGCAAAAAAAATCCACATTCTCCAGTAAAGAGAACAAGAAATCTTACTCCATTGTTTATACCTGAATATGAATGTGTTTAATGTACCTTTTCCAAAAAGCAAGTGTTCATGAGGTGCAGGATAATAAAACAATGATACTGATAAATTATCAGAGCAGATTGCACTATTTTTAGCATATTCCCTGTACCAAGAACTATTAGAACTATTACCTGAAGAGCATGACACTGGGTTCCACAAATGCATTCCTTATTTTGCTACTGCAAATTTTTACTTTAGTATAATAGTAGCCAGCTTTGTGTCTCAGAAGATGTGCCTGGGCAATATAGGAAGCAATCTTTGTGTTTACCCCCTTGGTACAATGAGAGGCAAGGTGTGTGTGCAAAAGTGTCACACCAGGACTTACATCCATGGGATGCTCTAACAGGTTTTGAGTATGTTTACCTGAGCATTACAGAGGGTATAATACACCCACAGCACGGTAGAGTTTGTTTTTAAAATTTTTTCTTTTGATTTCTCTGGTTGACATATCCCAATTCAGTATAACAGCACATGAACAGATTTGTAAGTTTTGGAAGAGGTCAAAAGTGAATCATCAGATTACTCATGTATGGATGATCCACTGTGGTAAAATACATGCTTTCATAACAGCAGAGTGGTGTGGGTGGATGATGATGATGATGATGATGATGACGATGATGACTTTGACATTGGCCATGTGAGTCAAAGCTCCTGTGACAACGAAATGCAGCAAGAATTGACTGATACAGATACAGGGAAAAACAGACCTTCTTGATTCAAATGATGAAGGAAAAAGCAATGGGAGCACATATTTGACTAGTTGAAATGTTGCAAAATGGTCACACAACCAAATGGAACAATCCAACATTAGAACTAGGTCCAAAATACAGTGAGGGTCTTGGCAGCGGGGAAATGTATTGGACAGGATGCCAGCACTGCCACTGAATATTGGAAATTGTTGGGCCAGGATATAGCTTGGTGGTACACTGCCTGCCTGGCAAGTGTGAGGTCCTGAGTTCTATTCCCAGTACAAAAGAAAGAAAGAAAGAAAGAAAGAAAGAAAGAAAGAAAGAAACTGTTTGTAACAGATGAAATGCTGCAAGACGTTGTGAAACACACAAAGGCTGAAATACAAGTAAAATGTTCTGTATGAACCAATAGCCATATTTAAAAATGCATTTATTATGACACTCACTAGCTGAAAGCATTCATAACTCTGCTGTTCTTAGCAGGGATTTTTCGTGGTAATTGCAGGAATGTAAAAGACTTACAGAAAAGCAATAGGTCAAAATATGGCATAAAAATTCATGTTTTTGTAGCTGCAAAGACTTATTGCACTTTTAATTTAGAAATTTATCCTAGAACTCAACCATCAGGTCCTTATTCATGTAGTAATAATCCAAATGATGTTATGAACACACTTGCTGCTCCATTTCCCTAGCAAATCAGAATGTGACATTCAACAACTAGTTTACTAGTTTCAAACTGATGTTACATTTGCAAACAGAGCACAAATTGACCAGTGCAGGAACTGTATGTGGGAACAAAGCAGAAATTTCAAACGAAAGGTTGCAATTTCTTTTTTTTTTTTTTTTTTTTTTTTTTGCGGCACTGGGTATTGAACTCACAACCTTGCGCTTGCCAGGGCAGGGGGTTGCAATTTCAAAACAGAGAATTGTATAGTACACTCTGTGGATTTCAGAAAGATTTACATTTGTCTTGCACATGGCAAAGAAAAACAAACTGTACTGCTGATGTCAACATTGCACCATGATGGAAATACTGATAGAGAAACCTTGACAAAATTGAAGCCTGAAATAGAAACTTTCTACAGCAAAACCAAAGGCAGAGTAGATGTTGTTGCTGAGTTATGCAGCAACTGTGATGTCACTCAAAACACAAAGCACTGGTCAACGGTTGTGTTTTACTTGATC
>RJWM01040821.1:0-15250 GCA_004363535.1 Dasyprocta punctata
GAATCAACCAGTAAAAGTAAGTACTTAAACAGAAGAACAAAAAGGGGAACCAACAACAGCAAAATAACAACACAAGAATAAGTCAATACATATCAGTTATAACTATCAATGTTAATGGTCTCAATTCACAAATCAAAAGAAACAGGATGGAAGAATGGATCAAGAAACAAAAGTCAACAATATGCTGCATACAAGAAATACATTTAATTCAAAAAGAAATTCATAGATTGAAAGTCAAAGAATGGGAAAAAAATACTCAAGGGGACAGCACCCGGAAAAAAGCAGGGATAGCTGTTCTATTTGCAGGCAAAGTGGATTTCAAGCCAAAACTGATTAAGAAAGACATATAAAGGGAACAATCCAAGAGAAAGGGATGATATTCATAAATATATATGCACCAAATACCAGTGCACCCAACTATAGAAAACAAATACTAATGAACATGAAAAGTCAAATAAGTGCTAACACAATTGTGAAGGGGAAACTCAATATCCCACTGTCACAAATATACAGATAAACTAGGCAAAAAGCCTACAATGAAACAGCAAAAATGAACCAAACTTTTGAACAAATGGATTTAATAGATGGCTACAGAGTGTTCCACCCCATAGCATCAGATTACACCTTTTCAGCTGCACAAGGGTCATTATCCAAAATAGACCACAGACTAGTTCATAGAATATATTTAAGTAAATGCAGAGGAACTGAAATTATTCCATGCATGATATCAGATTATAGTGCAATTAAATTGGAAATCAATGGCAAAAGAAACCATTAAAACTTGATAAACACATGAAAATTAGATAACATCCACCTAAACAACCAATGGACTGCAGATGAAATTACAGAAAAATTAGACAGTTTCTAAAACTAAGTGACAATTCAAATATCAGGACCTATGGGACACTATGAAAGCAATCTTATGTGAAAAATATATAGTGGTGAATTCCCATATCAGGAAAGCAGCATGAGCTCAAATAAACAGCCTAATGTTGAACCTCAAACTTCTAGAAAAGGAACAAGTGAAACCCAAAGCTCATGAAAGGGAAGAAGTTGCAAAGATCAGAGCAGAAATTGATGCAACTGAGACTAAGAAAACGGTACAAAGAATCACTGAATAGAAGAGTTGGTTCTCAATATACTGAAAAATGGCCATGCTTCCAAAATTGTTATACAGATTTAATGCAATCTTGATCAAAATACCACTAGCATACTTCACAGATCTAGAAAAATTTTCCCAAGATTCATTTGGAACCAGAAGAGACCTAGAATAGTAGAAACAATTCTGGGCAAAAAAAGCAAGGCAGAAGTCATCATGATCCCTGATTTGAAAATATACTGCAAAGCTACTATGATAAAACCAGCATGGTACTGTCAATAAAACAGACCTGAGGATCAGTGGAACAGATTAAAAGGCGCAGACACAACTACAAAGACACTCAGCCACCTTATCTTTGACAAAGTGGCCAAATATGTTCACCAGAAGATAGTCTCTTTAATAAATGGTGCTGGAAAAACTGGCTCTTGACATGCTGAAGACTAAAACTAGACTCATGTCTATCACCATGCACTAAATTAAAGTCAAAGTGAATCAAAGATCTAAATATTAAAGCAGAAACACTTAATCTACTGGAAGTAGGTAGAAATCTTGAAGACATAGGTGTAGGCAGACAGTTAATGAACAATACCCAAACTGCCCAGAAAATACTTCAAAGAATCAACAACTGAATCTCATCTTATTAGAAAGCTTTTTGCACAACAAAAGAAACCAACAGAGTGAAGATACCACAGAGTGGGAAAAAATCTTAACCAAATGTCTCAGACGAAGGACTTATATCTAGAACTCAGATCCCCCAAATTCAAAGTCCCAATCCACATATATGCATCTGAGATGAATACACACTTCTAAGATAAAGAAATACAAATGGCAAATAAATATATTAAAAAATGTTCAACATTATTGGTCATATAGATATGCAAATTAAAACAACACTGAGATTCCACTTCACTTCAGAAAGAATGGCTGTTATCAAGAAATCAATCAATAACAAATGCAGGAGAGTTTGTGGGATAAAGGGAACCCTTCTCCACTGCTGGGAGTGTAGACTGGTGCAACCACTGTGGAAATCAGTGTGGAGATTCCACAAAACACTGAAACTAGAGGTTCCATTTGACCCAGCTATTGCCATTCTTGGTAACTCCCCAAAGAAATAAAAGCATCATACCGCTGCAATATATGCACATCTATGTTTATAGCAGCACAGTGTGTAATAGCAAAATCTCGGAAACAGCCCAAATGCCCATCAACCAATGAATGGATAAAGATGTGGCTTTTTAAAATAATGGAGTAATACTCAGCCATAAAAAAGATAAACTTGAGACATTTATAGATAAATGGCTAGACCTTGAGATGATACTCTTGAGTGAAATAAATCAGATGCACATGTATAAATATTGTTTCTCTGGTGTGAGAAACTGAAAGTGTAAATAAGGACCAAAATGTATAATAGACATTGTGAGATAGGAAGAAAATGTTCAAATAAGAAGGAAAATTAGGGAGGGAAGAGGGAGAAAGGAAAGAAGGGAAAAGAAAAAAATGAGAAAAGAAGAAAAAATGGAAACAAAGCTTTTGTAAATTGGAAAGGAAGAATGATTGAAAGGAGGGCAAGGGAATGGGAATAAGAGAATCAAGATATGTCATGTACAGATAAATCACTATGATGAATGTGATCATTAAGTATACCTAAAATGTACTGTACCAATAAACTTAATTTTTAAAGAGAGGAGAAATACTGTCCATTTCGTTTTGTATCTTTATTGTTTATTACTCGATTTTTATGAATAAGAAATCACTAATAGTATCTCTACATAACTACACTTCTACCTAATATTGTCTCTACCTAAAACCAATGCTAGGTCATTTTTCAATCATTATGTAAAATAAAAGATGGGTTTTGTTGTTTAAAAATATACTAATCAAAATCAATACTCTATGTTTTATGCAGAATATAGGCATTAAATACCAAAAGAATGAATTTTACAAACTTTTTCTAAAGAATTTAATAGTCAATATGAATCAGAATTCGTGGAACAAATTTGGATTGAATCTTATTTTTTCTAAGTACTTTCAAACAGGTACTGTGATTGTAGTACCCAAAAGAAAATGTAATCTTACAAATTTTTCAAACAAAAAGGTCTATTTTCATTTTTTTGTCAACAATAGGAATGATTCTTTGAAATCCATGAACTGGTAATTAATATTCTTTCATGGAAACTATTTCTTAACTTTCACAGAAAATCTTATTACAGTTTTTCTTTCTTTCTTTTTTTTTTTAATCTGAATGCCATCGCAGTATTAAAGATGAAACACTCTCAAGGTAGACTCACAAAGCTCTGGGGAATCTTCCCCAGCATTCTGACTTCCAGGAGGAGTGATGTCATAATGTGCTCATTAGTCTTCAGATAACTTCCTGCTGTGCCACAGGAAGAAAGCTCTGAGGAGAAATAGTAGATTACTGGATAACCCACATTAATTTCTCAATGAATGTTATATTATTTGTATTTTTATCTGAGGTTTCTTCCTCAGGGATTAGCAATTCTAAACCTGGTATGGAAGGTGAGTAAAATTGTAAAATTTCGTAGAAAATAGTAGGTAGGAAGGATAACTCTTAACACAGAAAACTCCCTGGTGGCAATTTTGTACAGAATGGTATAGTTTTTTGTTGGACATATGAAATAATTTAGATTTTAAATCTACCCAAGCTGTTTATAAAGAAAAATACTGAGGAAAAAGAAAGTAAAAAGGACATCAACATATCTGTGATCTTTGGTGTATCATACTTTTTTAGACCTACCTGATGTGATATCTTTAGATGAAGACATTCAGGAAGAACAAGATTTGGCCAATAACCTTGCTACACATGAAGGAGAAAAAAATATGAATAGTATTCCTGCTAATGAGAAAACTGGCAATTATTATAAAGATATAAAACAATGTAAGTCTTTAAACTTAATATTTATAAAAACTGATAATTATAGTTTGGCATGTTAACTCTCCTTTCCAAACTCCCAAAATTATTTTTTCCTGTGTATTAAATTCTAATGTGTGTTGAAAACTTTTCAGTGTATAAAATGAAATCCTTATTTCCTGCAACTTTTTTGAAGAGATGTTATGAAGTTAAAGTTCTCTTGGTAATCATTTCTAACCGCCATGGTTCCTCAGGACTTTGTAGATATTTTTTCACAATAAATATTGACTTAATTCAGTGAGTTAACAAGCATTTATTTGAAGATGAGTATTCTTTTCCTGGCTCTGCTAAAACAAAGTACACAAGGAGTAGTAGGAGGCTCAAAACAACAAAAGTTTATTTTCCCATGATTCTCCACACCAGAAGTCCAAAATCAAGAGTTTTACTTGATCAAATAAAGCCTCTCCCTCAGCGCGATGTGAGGAGCCTTCTTTGCCTCTCCCAGCTTCTGGGAGCCCCAGTGTTGCGGCGGCCTCACTTAGGTCTCTGCCACGCACTCTTCACGTGGTTTCTCCGTGTGTCCCCATCTGTGGATCCCTCTTCCTGTGAGGACCTCAGTCACATCGGATTAGGAGCCCACCGACTCCAGCATGACTTCATCTGGATTATGTCTTCAACCACCCTGTTTCCAGATAAGGTCACATTTGACGTACCAGGTGTTAGGACTTCCACACAGGCTCCTTTGGGTGGAGGATACAATTCTACCTATAACTGTGTGGCTTCTATATGCTTGCAAGCCCTGCTAAAAATTCAGTTTATAATTCGCCATTCCTCATATGGACTTCTTTTCCATGTCCTTACTAGGGGTACCATTCTAAAAAGTGAAACGTTCATGAGAATCTTGGCTTAAAAATTAAGACATTTAATTATGCTAGAATCTTTATTAACAATTAAAAATAGAAAATAATAAAGATGTACATATACATACAGAAGCTTGCAAGCCATAATGTATAACTTGTACTTCTATTACTTTCTTGATGAGTCAATAACCCTCTTTTAAATTTTATACTTAATACACCCACATAAAAGAACTCATACTAAAGACTTGATTTCTCACTTAATAACTCTGGAATGTTTTTCCTGTCTATTTTGTTACTTTTTATGTTTTAAGTAGTGGGCCTTTACAATGAGCTACATCCCTAGCTTTTCTCTTATTTCTTTCTTTCCTTTCTTTCTATGTACTTACTGATTTATTTATTTGAGACAGTGTCTTGCTAAGTCCCTAGTTGGGTTCAAACTTGAAATCCTCCTGTCTCAGCCCCCCCAGAGTGTTGAACTTACAGCTATGTGTCACCATGTGTAGCTTATCTCATTATTTTAATGAATACATACTATTCTATAAAATGACATCAATTTATTATGTTGTTAGAAAACACTTAGATAACTGGCATTTCTTCCCTATACATTTCTTTCTTATACACATTTGGATGTATCTCTTAAACTAGATATCAACTACCAAAATTGTTGAAGACAGGGTAAATCTTTTGAAGTCTTGGTGGATAACCACCGAAGTGGCCTCCCAAAATTATTTACCAACTTGCATCCTAGAAAAATGGTCCACAAGTTCGTCTGTAATGAATATACAGAATATTTTGTATGATATTGAGAAAGATATTGTAACTTGCACTGTAATACTTCTGAAGTTGAATATTTTCCTTTTATTGGGTATTTTTATTTCTGCTTCTGCAAATTATCTGTTCATAATGTTGCCCTGTTTTTATATACAGTTTATTGATTTTTTCTATGGTGTATTAAGAGCTTTCTCTCACACTATTGCTTATATTTAAAACTGCTTAAGTATCTTTAATCATGAAGAAAATTTCCTGTTTTCTGAAATCAATTCCATTGATTATTTTATATTCTGCATTTCATGTCTTGCTTAGACAGGACTTTTTCAATCCAAGGTACTAACTTATTTTCTTAACTTTTTCTAAGAATTTCCTATTTTATCTTTAACACTTGTGTCTTAAATTTTGTTTTTATATGGCATAAAATAGGGATAAAATTACATTTTCAAGCCAGTATAACTGACTAAAACTGACTATTTATGTGACATTCACATTTAATATAATCTAAAATTCTCATATGAAACTGAGTCAATTATACTTTTATTGTCTTTTTTCTGATCTTTTTCTACAAAAATACCACAGTATTTTAATTTTGATACTTTAACTCACAATGTGAACATTGTTTACTCTCACTTTTTCCAAAGATTTACCTCAGAAATTCCACAAAAATATCTAAACATTAATAACACCATCTTTTTCATAGGTGTTGCTGAGGGAAATGGGTACATATGTAAATATTAAACATGTACTTCTTCACATATTGATGTGCATATAAAATTTTCTGTCATTCCATGAGACTTTGGAGGTAACAGACAGATGTATATGAGTTTCAGTCTGCCATTTTGACCCAATTTACTTTGACCTCTGGGGTGGATGAACATGTTCATCAACTTTTGAGTTACAACTAAACTCACAGATGACTCTTTATGGGCAGGATTCTAATGTGAGTCTATGTGGTAAATCTAATTAATGAATGATGTAGTTCTTAACCTGAGGGTCCCACGCCCTACCAGAAGGTTCAGATAAAGACTTCTCTCTTAATGTTTTGGTAATGTCAGTCAATCAGTGATAATATTGCCCATCCTCTAATCTACTTTGTATTGGTTATAGGCTTGCACATTTTTATGTGAATTTCCTCAGAAATTATTTCTTAGTCCTTGAGCTTAGAAACATTATTCTGGTTTTCTTCTCAGGAATTATCACTGTAACCCTTGCCCTCGCTTTCTTATTTTAAGTATGAAAAATAAATCAAATATTTTTTTAATTTGTGGGGAGGATCATTCAGTATACTTTAAAATAATCCTATGAACAAAAACGTAATGGACAACTGATTTAACTAGGTATTCAAGACTTTTAATTTTTTTTTCAGATGTGTTCACCACACAAAATTCAAATGGCACTGTGTCTGAAATATCTATAAAAGCAACAACAGATCTAAATTTTGCCCTAAGGAACTGTGAGTATTGATGGCACCATTGCACATGTGAAAGTCCTTAAAGACTTCAAAGTAGCACCAGAGAGGCTGTGGAGGAAAGAAGCCTTAGCTCTTAAATAAGCCTAAAAATTTTCCAGGTCTGTTCTGTGACTATATGGCCCAGCTTAGTTCTGGGTCATCCTCTAGGTTTTGCTCACAGTTCATCACACCATATCCTACAGGCTCCATTCCATTGCACTGACAACTCAGAGCCAGGGAGGGTCTTGTGCTTTTGCATCTCATGTATTTGGTTTTTATGAAAAAATTTTAAGTATCTAGGAAATTATAATGTTTCTTAAATTCACATTTTTGCTTCTGTTTTTTACCCTCAACAACTTTGAGCAAGGAAGACAGAATATTTGTAGTGTCTTTTTAACAATTGGAACAAGCCAAGTTCATTAAATACCTCATTATTAATAAAGCTACTTGGTCATAGTGGAATATTTTGAACAATTCCAAACATGAGACAGTAATATTTCCAGGGAAGACATTAATTAAATAATCCTTCATGGGAATATTGCTGGGCACAGTGAATAGCATCTTTTGTTATCTGGGACAAGACAGAGAAAGCCAGAGCTCCAAAGCAGGCTAGGTCCCTCAAATTCCCCGAGGGTATGAGATACTGAGAAACATAGGACCCACCAATGTGATTCCAAAGCCCTAACCTCTATTCCCACAATTCAGGCCCCAGAGGTTGTCAAGAAACATACTGGGATGAGAAATTCCTGCCATCTTAACAGAGACTCTGACAACATGTACATGCATGGTAGGGACAACCTAGAGGATAAGGTCCTCAAGGAAATAGAGATCTCTAGGATAAGTTTGACTAAAAGTGACTTGATTAAGTATGCTTCCTAAAGTTCTAAGGGCAAAGGGGTAAGTTGAGGGAACCAGCTATTTCTCTCTCTCTCTCTCTCTCTCTCTCTCTCTCTCTCTCGGAGCATAATAGGTGCATAGCACAGTTTAAAGATTACTTGCCTTTGTTTTGGGTCCTATCTAAAGCTGTATCAACTCCAGTAATGGGAGTCCCTTCCCCATTCTCTATTATCAGCTGGATTCCTCTAATGGGTTTGTGGGCTGTGCCTGAATTCATTTCTGCCTCTCTGTAGAACTCTTCCTTTATGGGGTGGTTTGCATACAAGTGGAATTTATACTCAAATTCAGTGGTTAGGTTCAAGGTTGACCTTATGGGAAATTTGATTTAGTTCTCATCAAGTTAAGTTTGTGACCAGAATCATGAAAGAATTAAGTTTGTGAACCAAGGTACCACTGTACTGACTCTTGTATTCAGCAAAGTTAACTACTGTGGCCAACTGCACAGGGAAAAATGGTTTTCCAGGCAGAGTTGTTCCCAAATGCTTTTTTGGTGACACATCAGCAGAGTGACACACTCTAGATTGAGGTCCAAAGTCTTAACATTCAAAACACTTTCCCAATTGACAAACTTTACACTGAGCAAGAGCCAGGCCACTTGATAATGTGAATCTCATTTCAAAACCCTGTGCAAGGAACCTGGGAAAGCCAATCATCCAAGCTAACTGCTCTCCCTCTCCTCTACAGGAAGGTTGTGGTCTCATGACCCCTGCCTTTCTTCTCTTTCATAATTTAGGAGCTTTAATCTCACCAAGGCAACGAGAATGTTATTCTTCACTGCCTTCTTCCTTCCCATTTTTTGTTATTTCAGGAAGATGTCAATGTCTTTGCTTTTAATTTCTTCTCTCTCATCTTCCATTTTTACCTTTAGAATATGCCTATTTTCTGATATTTATTGCACATTTATATGTGGTAATTATTCTTTATCTCTTTTCATAGATAGAATTAGTGCAACACCTGCAAACAAAAATTTTGAAGATGAAGCCTCTCTTAGAAATAAGCGAAGTATTAAAATTATTTTGATGTATTCATTCTTATCCACATAATTGTATGACTTGAAAATTTAAGAGTCACTACTCTGAGCATTGCATAAAGAAACAGTATATTTACAGAGTTTATAATGTTATGTTTTAAAGTAACTCTAAACTCTTGTAAGTGTGAATGTCTTAGAGTGAATTTATATTCACTGACCTGACAAGGCATAGTAACTGAGCTTTTTAGAAATTTAAATTTATTTTAATAAATGTATAATAAATATATAAAATTATATTTATAAATGATCATACTTTCATAAATATATAAAATAAAAATAGATTTTAAATATAACTTCATATCAATATATGACTTGTATTTCTAAATATGTAACTAGATTAAATATATTATAAATCTAATTTATTTTGATAATTATGTAAAAATTTCTACTTGTTTAAAGAATAAATGTATTTCTAATTAGAATCAATAATTAATGCATCCCAAAATTATTCTATGAGGGGTTCTGGGAATCCGAGACTTCAAAATAGCAATCAACAGTTTACTTTTTACAAAACATATTGTTCCTAATAAAATAACTGTGAAGCCCTGACAACCCATGATGGCTTCCCTCATGACTTGAGTGAAGTAGTCTTTTTGAAGATAATGAAGTCTTAATTTTCTTTTGTTTTAAAACAGGAACAACCCCAAATGTACCTGCATTTTGGTCAATGCTTGCTAAAGGTAAATATACAGTTACATAGCTGGAGAAATGTTTTGATTTTCTGAAATCTTATGTAAGAAAGCCAAGGTCAGTCTTAATCCTTCTAATACTAAGAATCAATAAGTGAAGGTTTGGCTGCCACATGTAATACCAAAAACCATAGAGGTATTGACATCACAGTTTTTTATTTTCCTTCACAAAAAGTTTATTTGCCTACAAATGTTAAAATGTAGTCACTCAAATTATGATTAAAAACTTTAAATATGACAATTCTTGCTTAAAGTCTCATTTTGTGTTGTGAGCATAAACACACAGAAATGCATATATAAATGCAAATTATATAAAAAATAAGTGCTTGTATAAAAGTAGTGTATATAACATAAATACATATAACCATGAATATATAATACAAAGTACATATCAATCTATACATGTTTAAACAAATATACACTTAGGTGTTAACATATAAATGTATTTCAAGGATCATATATATCTTTCTACATATATAATAAATGTGAAATATATAACATATTTAGTCATTCTTCATTGTTTGCATATACTCTATTTGTATTCTGCAACACCTATTCCCTAAGATCTTGGTCACCCAAAAATCAATACTCACAGCAAGGTCATTTGTGACCATTGGCAGAGATTCAAAAATCTTTTTGTGCATGATACGCACAGTCAAACCTTGATCTGGCCCCCAAGTATCATATAAATTGCTGGTTAATCCTCCTGTGTGCAAGAAACCTGTAATATGCCATACGGAGAAAATCCATGTGCTACATGAGCTCCACTCAGGCTTAAGTAATAGTGCTCATTGCCATATTGAACGTAACTGTCATGCACAATGAGAACAAACTAACCGTATTATACACACATATTTATATATATATAATAATTTTACCAGATGATTGTCATAACATCAATTTATTATTGTAACAGCTATAAATGGAACGACCGTGGGCACAGATGATAAAGATCAATTATTTCAACCAATTCCAGGTAAGAACAAAGTGCTTCAATTAACAGATACATGATACTCACATTTTAGTGGCTGCAAGGTGATACTATTTTCCCTAGTTGGAGTAGTGCATGTAGGAGGGTATCCTAGTGGCCGACATTATATCAGAGGGGACATTTACTCTTTTAGGGGCATCACAGGTCTTGAGCACTCTTCTATTTTTTGTTTTTTACTTTTCTTATTAGTGCATTTTTGCAGTACATAATGATTACATTCATCATGGGGAATCCATACATGTTGGTTTTTTTTTAATTAGTACATGTTTGCACAGAATGATGATCGCATTCCTTGTGAGGAGTTGCTATGTGTACATGATACATTTTTTGCATCCTCTTCACCTCCCCTCCTACTCCCCTCTCTCCATCTCTTGGTCTTCTTCTCTTTTGCAAAGGATCTATCTCTCTTTTTCCTATTATTCATCTTTCATTTTGTCCTGAGTGTTCTCCAGTTACCATTTTGTAGGTGACTACTACCATCTTCTTGTTTCATAGTTTCTATTCCTGAAGCAGATAAGCCAAATAGAAGAGAGGGTGAGTGAGTAACGTGTACAGCACAGTCTTTTAAAAACAGGTTTTACTTTTGGACATGATTTTATTATTTGTTATAGAAAGTTTAACAAGTTCCTGTTTTTTTGCAATGTCTGACACACTGGGTTTAAAATGCTCAGTAAAAAAAGTCAAACTTAGCTTTTCAGTTTCATGGGATCAGCCTCAGTACTCCATACTTTCAGGCTTAGAGGAAATCAGGACATGCACCAATAAAGTACATACCTTTGTCTCCTGCAGGACTAGTTCCTTGTGTGAAAAGTAATCAAAATCTCTTCAGGATAGATTACTTAAACTGGTGTCTAATAAGGTCAAGGAGAAGTTTGTTATATGCAAACATTTTGGCATGTGATAACTGAGGTCTGAAATCAGACTTTTCTACTTACTGGTTATGGCCCAGGGGAAAATGCACAAACTCCTCTGATCCTGTAACATGGAGCCACAGACAGGTGGAGCTTCCTGCTCCAAGGTCGGCAGGAAGGTTATAGAAAAAGGAGCTGTTGCCCTGGCAGTGGCCTCTTCCTCCTCCTCTCCTTGGGTGTGGGAGAGTGAGCAGTGAACCTGCGGATGGTGAAGGCTTCTCTGCAGCAGTTCTGCAATCCTTACACCCCAGGGAGGCTCACAGAACGCACTGTTTTCCATGACCTCTTCTTTCTCTCCTCTCAGACTCTGATGTGAATGGTACAAGTGAAGAAAACCTATCAAACCTAGAGGCTCTCAAGCTCAAATTAATGCTGGGCATCGCGCTGATGACCCTTCTCATTTTTATTCCCCTTGTGATATTCTGCATTGTCACATTGTACAAACTGAAGCAGCTGAGGTAAGCCTACTGCCATCTGCCATCTTTATAAAGTAATGTATGCAGTGATGCTGACTCCCCCCTGACTCAGTAAAGGAAAATGTGACTCCTATATAATTTAATATATTCATTTTTACTCCATTTCTCCTCAGAAGGAGCATGGAGCCATCTCTCAGTGAAAATTCATTCTTCTTGAACTTTTCCCCAATAATTTAAAGTTATCTATAGGTAGAACTAATCATAGCCAATTGAAAAGTACATAGATGATCTAGATAATGCTTGTTGATAGCCTTGGAACAGAGGGCTATCTCTTCTCTTCTGAATAGAATATCTGATTAGAGTCTAATACTTTTCATTCAAGCAATGCTTGCCTGAGACCTTCAAAATACAGCAAATCTCTCTGTCACATTTTTTTTTTAATTTAAGAGAAAAAAAAGACACACAAGACAGACAAAAGACAAAAGAGACAAACAAACGACTAGAGTAAACGCACAACAGTAACATTACAGGTTTACAAAACAGGATGATAGAAACTCGACAAAGATTGCAATATTGCATCTCATCTTCAAAATGGTTGTTTACATTAACAGATATAGACATGTAAAATTGATCTAATCATATGAGTATTAAATGTTCTTTCTCAATAACTAATACATTCAGCAGTATGTTCGTTTTAGTCATCTTACATATATATATATATACAGATTTATATCTTTTACTTTTCCCTTCCTTCTTTCCCCCTTTTCCCTTCCCAATTACTTTGGCTCTTCGAGCTGTTTTTTACCCTTACATAGTATTTATTATAGATTTTGGATCATATATACTTTTTCAGTTTCTTACACTAGGGAGACAATACGGTATTTACACATGTGGGTTTAATTTATCTCACTTATGAGTATGGTCTCAAGTCGTGACCATTTACTTATAAAAGTCTCAATGCAATCTTTCTTAATAGCTGAGTAGTACTCCATTGTATAAACATACCACATCTTTTTTATCCATTCTTTGATTGATGGGCACTTGTTTCCAAGATCTGGCTATTACAAATTGGGTTGCTATAAACATGGGTGCACAGATATCACTGTGGTATGATGTTTTCAATTCTTCTGGCAAAATGCCCAGAAGTGGGATAGCTGGGTTAAATGGGATCTCCAATCCTAGCTTCTTGAGGAATCTCCACACTGACTTCCACAGTGGTTGCACCAGCCTACACTCCCACCAGCAGTGGAGAAGAGTTCCTTTTTCCCCACAGCCCCTCTAGCATTTGTTGTTGGTTGATTTTGTAATCTTGGCCATTCTTTCTGGAGTGAGATGGAATCTCAGCATTGTTTTAATTTGCATTTCCCGAATGACCATTGATGTTGAACATTTTTTCATATATTTATTTTCCATTTGTATTTCTTTCTCTGAGAAGTGTGTATTCATCTCAGATGCCCATTTTTGGATTGGGTCTTTGAATTTTATTTGATTTCTTTTAATTCTTTATATGTTTTAGATAGAAGTCCTTTGTCTGATGGACAATTGGCTAAGGTATTTTCCCAGTTCATGGGTTTTCTTTTTACTCTGTTGGAGATTTCCTTTGACATACAAAAACTTTTTAGTAAGAAGAGATCCCAGTTGTTGATTCTGGGAAGTGTTTCCCGTGCAATTTGATTTTTGTTCATGAATTCTCTGCCTACTCCTATGTCATCAAGATTTTTACCTACTATGTCTTCTCGTAAGTTTAGTGTCTCTGTTTTAATATTCAGATCTTTGATCCATTTTTACTTTATTTTAGTGCATGATGATAGACATGGATCTAGTTTTAGTTTATGGCATATAGAAAGCCAGTTTTTCCGGCACCATTTGTTAAAGAGGCTATCTTTCTTCCAATGTACATGTTTGGCCCCTTTGTCAAAGATGAAGTGGCTAAGTGTGTTTGTAGTTGTGGCTGTGTCTTCTAATCTATTCTATTGATCTTCAGGTCTGTTTTGATTCCAGTACCATGCTGATTTTATCATAGTAGGTTTGTAGTATAGTTTCAAGTTGGGGATTGTGATGCCTCCTGCCTTCCCTTTGTTGCCCAGAATTGCTTTTGCTATTCTAGGTCTTTTCTGGTTCCAGATGAATTTCAGGAATGCTTTCTCAAGTTCTGTGAGGTAAGCAAGTGGTATTTTGATTGGAATTGCATTAAATCTATATAATAATTTTGGGAGAATAGCCATTTTCACGGTTTGTTCTTCCTATCCATGAACAGGGAGCATCTTTCCACTTTCTGAAATCCTGTTCGATTTCCTTTTTCAGAGTAATGTAATTTTCACCGTATAGATCTTTTACTTCCTTTGTTAGATTGATTCGTAAGTATTTCATTTTTTTGGATGTTATAGTGAAAGGTGTGGTTTCTCTTATTTCTCTCTCAGTGAGTTTGTTGTTTGTGAACAGGAATGCTATTGATTTTTGAGTGTTCACTTTAATCCAGCTGCATTACTGAATTTGGTTATTCTAGAAGTGTTCTAATGGATCTTTGGGTATCTTCTATGTAGAGTATCATATCATCTGCAAATAATGATAATTTCACTTCTTCCTTTCCTATCCTTATTCCCTTTATTTCTTTCTCTTGTCTAATTGCTCAGGCTACTATTTCCAGAACTATACTGAATAGGAGAGGTGATAATGGACATCCTTGTCTTGTTCCTGATTTTAGGTTGAAAGTTTTCAGTTTTTGTCCATTTAGTAAGATGTTGGCTGTTGGTTTATGATATATGGCTTTTATCAGGCTGAGATAGAGGCCATCTATTCCAATTTTCTGTAGGGTTTTTCTTATCATGAATGGGTGCTGGATTTTGTCAAAAGGTTTTTCTGCATCTATTGAGATGATCATGTGGTTCTTGTCCTTGGCCCTGTTAATATGGTGTATTACATGTATTGATTTGTGTATATTGAACCATCCCTGCATTCCTGGGATGAATCTCACTTGATCATGGTGTATAATCTTTCTGATAACTTGCTGTATTCTATTTGCCAGTATTTTATTGAGGATTTTTGTGTCTATGTTCATTAGGGAGATAGGCCTGTAATTTTCTGTTTTGGTTGGGTCTTTCTCTGGTTTTGGTATTAGGGTAATACTTGTTTCCAGGAATGAGTTAGGGAGACTTGCTTCCCTTTCGATTTCATTGAAGAGTTTGAGGAGTGTTGGCATTAAGTCTTCCCTAAATTTCTTGTAGAATTCAGCAGTGAATCCATCAGGGCCCGGGCTTTTCTTTGTTG
>RJWM01040822.1:0-15254 GCA_004363535.1 Dasyprocta punctata
TTCGTAGGTCATTAGTATTGACCCCTGCTTTTTCATTTATGCTTATTAATTTTATGTTATTTCTCTTGGCATCATCTTGCAGTTGTTGAATTGTTGTTTCTTGGTTCCTTACTATTTTTAGGAGATCTTTTCTTTCGTGGACATGATCTCCCATGCTGTCTTCAAGATCTGAGATTCTATCTTCAGCTCCATTCAAGTGGTTTTTCAAACTTCCCTTGGAATTTTTCATTTCCTGCATTTCCCTTTGCATCTGTTTCATGCATTCTATTTGTGTCTTATATTGTTCATTCAAAGTTTCAATCATTTTCTTAAGTTTTTCTATTTTTTTATCTTGCTCTTCTTTAGATACACACAACATTTCTTTAATAATGATTCTTATTTCATTTTTTAGCTGAGAGAATATTTCTGATTTGAATTTCTCTATAGCTTCATTGAGCTGTTTCTTTGCAGCATTTACTATCATTTCAGAAAGTTCAGTTTTGTGACTCCCACTGTCTTCCATTTCAGTGTCTCTTGGGTTTGTTCTCAGTGGGCTGGGGGACTGAGACTGCCTCTTGGTGTTTTGTTTTGTCATTTTCTTCTAGAGCCTATGTGCCTCTGGGTCCTGTGTTGCTGACTGTTGTTCCCCTGATGGGTCGCACTGAGCTGCGGGACCCAGTAGAGGTGGATCTTGTGCGCAGCCAGTGAGGGCGACCTCCTGGTGTGTGTGTGTGTAGCCTCTGCCTTCCCAGCTGGGGGCCGAGGCCTCCTGGTCCCAGGGATGTAGGCAGATTGTACCTTGGAGTGTGGCGCTGCCCTGACCCTAAGTCTGGCTGCAAGGATTTCAGGGGTTCCGCTGTACCAGGCAAGCCTGGTCGAGTCCCAGGCCTACAGTGCCGGGGCCTTGCTTCTGGCTGGGCGGGGCCTGCCCACAAAACAAGTCTTAATAAATTTTAAATGTTTGAAATCTTATGAATATCTTTTGCAATCACAAGGGAATGAAAGAAATCAATAACAAGCACAGCTAGAAAATTTATAAACGTGGACGTTTCACCCTCTTTACATATCCAGTCATCAAAAAAATCACAAGGGAATAATCAAATGCTTCAAGACAAGTGAAGTTGCAATAATGCTATAATTTATGGTTTCAAATGAAAGCAGTGTTAAGAAGAAAATCCATAATTGTAAAAACATATCTTAAAGTGAGTGATCTCAGCTCAGTAGCCTAATTTTATACTTTAGGAAAGAAAACAAAAATAGAGCAAAAATTCTGATCTTTATGAGCTCAGAAGAGAAAAAGATTCCCCTAAGAAGTCACTATATTTACTAATCATAAAGGAAAATGTTTCTAATTACATTAAAATTCAAAACCTATAATCTTAGTGTCATAGCTTGATAGCATTTGGACATGGGGAGAGGAAAGGTAACCTTTCTTCTTCTAGGATTAAAATATGTAGACATCTCTCTGTTTAAGCAATGTCCTAGCCTCACAGTGAAAGTAACCTGCAAATGATGTCTCGGCTCATGGTAAAAGGCAATAAAAAGACAAATGGAGATATCTAAAGAAACTAGTTGAATCCATGAATTTATCCAGATGCTGCAGCTGATTGAATATAGTTTTTCAGATCATCAGTAATCATGAAAATTATCTTCCTTACTCCCATTTTGCAAGTTGGAAAACAAAAGATGAAATACTTCAGTTTCACAAAACTAAAACTAGTCTCCCTGAGTTTAAATGTCATAATTTTTCTACTACATTTCTTTTCAAAAACCAATTCTTTCTTGAATATTTTATCTCTCCCTGAGAAACAATATCTCCAATTGACAAGTTACAAACTGGCCATCTATGAATGGAATTCAGTCCCAAACATTGCCAAAACTATGTTTAGACAACCATTTTGCAACATATAAAGAGATTCAAAAATATCAAAAGTTGTCACTTGAAAAGTTAGACTGCCCAAAATGTTGAAACATCTGTCGTTTTCAGGGCTACAATTCTTCTTAGCACCAATTTATAAAAGTTTTGTGAAAAGAAATGAAGAAAAACAGTGCATATTAACTTAGATGGGCTAGAAACACTTCCATTTAAAAGCACAGATTCCTGAGTCCTCTTTGTGAGTCACTACACAGTAATCTCTGAGACCCTGCTCATGCATAGTGAATTCTGGGTGCAAACATGTCCCACAATCTGCCGTGGCCCTCTCTTCCTGGCCTTGTAGATAGTTAATTTTATGTAATAATATGCTTAATTCATAAACTCATCTGATATTTAGACTTCTGTATTCAACAATCTAAAGCTCATTTGTTTAAATGTAACCTATAGTCATAAAAATGTGGGAATTCAAATTGGAAATAATCAGTGCATAGCCTGAAATTGTATATGCTCCCTTGTTACAGCTCTTTTATAATTGGGAATGGAAGAGAGGATTTTTGATTGGGGATCTATTTTCTGCAACTTGCATAAGAAATAAGACTGCAAACAAACAAAATGACCCTTGCATGTATCTTTTCCAGTATGTATCTATCATGTGAGAGACTTAGGAAAATGCTATCATATTTCTGTGGCATTCTTTATTCATTTTACATGTTCCTCCTTTCATGAAACTATTTCAGAACATCAAACTGTATTGTAAATTCACCATACACTCAACTCTTCCCTTATCTGCTTTAAAAACCAGGTTGTTTCATGTTGATGTTAGGAAAGAAAATACTTTTGAAGATAAATGCCTACATTTACTCCATTTTACTCCGGGCATCAAAGAGGCTCAGCAGGGTGCAATCATCTTATGTTAATTTTGTAAAATGTAGACCTCCATAATGTAGTTCATGCTCAATCATCCTCAGAACTGCCAGGCTCAATAAGATTAAGAGAATGTGCAGATTTGAGATGAGGATTTTCCAGACCGGAGACTCTTGAGAAAGTAAGCTGTTGTCTTTGAAAGGGGAAACTACCTCTGTATGCACTTCCCTCTTTGTCCTGGTGAGAGGACTTCCTAGAGATACGATGGTAGTTTCTTAGTTTTTCATACAAAAAATGAATTCAGAACTCTGTTTTGAGTCTTCACAATCATAGTAAGAAATCTACTACCATATGCATTCCATTTTATTACCTTTTTTCATTGTGTATCAACTCTCTGGTTTAGTACATTTTATGCCTAGTTCTTTTGGTTATATCTTTCCATTACATTTGTAATGCTTCAAAACTGATAACTGCATCAGTTTAAAGGCCCTTTATTTCTTGAATAAAACAGGATCTAGATATCATATATATATATTTATTTGATTATTTTGCAATGTTATTTTGTTTCCTCAGTTGACATCTGAGATATGGTTCACCTCAGCTCTTCTTAGTACTCTATTATTGTGATATTATGAGAAAAATATAATTCCAGTTGTATCTCAGAAGATCCTGAAATGCTTTTCATTTTCTGAGTGATAAAATTTAAATTTGGTCAATTTCCTTGCAAAATTATGTTTATTCAATTACACTATTCCTGAAGACCAAATTAAAAAGTTAGTTGAGTGAAGATAAGAGATTCAGATGATGAACTTGGAGATTTTCAACACAAACATTGCTGTATTCTGTTTAAACCTCTCTATATGATAAAAGTCTCCAAGTTATAAGCAAACTTCCCTGGCTATCTTTGGTATAAAGATATAAATTTTGTTCTGTCTCTTAACAAATTGAAATCTCACCTCGTGGTTTGGCTCTATAAAAGCCCCTGGAAAAGATAGAGTCTTTGGCATCCCACTCAAGACCCCTTCTCTCTCTGTCATATTAAGTTGGCATATTCATTAATTTAATAAAGCTTTCTTTCTCTCAGTTAATATATTCTGCTGTTAACCTCTGTTGTTCCTAAAATTCATTCTTCAATTTTAGAGAACACGAACTTGTATCAGACATCTAGTAGGCTGAGGTTTCATTTCCCTATATCAAAACAATGCTTCTGTAGAAGATGAGGAATTGCTGAATGGCTTCCTAGTCACTCTTAGTATTAAACTGCAGCTGACCTAAGGTCAATTTCTGAAAATGAAAGTTCCCAGTGGAATTCAGAAATGGTGATAGGCCTAAGTATTGACATAGTGGCTCATAAGGTACACGAGGAGATGAAAAATATTAGATATACATGCTAATATGCAATCTGTTGACTACTGTTATCTGTAACAGCTAAAACAAAAGTAGAAGAAAATGCTGGATCAGGTATTGATGTTGAACCAAACTCTGATTTCAGTCTGTATAACATCAACCAAACCTACTGGAAGAAAACTTGTATGATGACAACTGAGGTCTCTGCTGATCAAGCAGGTAGGGGCTGCTGGGGAAGAGAAAACCAAGAAACTATTGAAAACTATTGAAATTGGTATAATGTGCACAACTGCATCTTTGCTAGATTGGTCTGAAAAAAAATTCTCAGAAACTTTAGTAAAATGGATTGTGGATGTGACTGATTTAGGGAGAGCATCACCGAGCGTGGGGAGAGCATAAATACCGCAGTTAAACATGTGTGAGTGGGTAGAGAATCCACAGCTTACTATGAACCAAACACAAATGGCTATTCATGGGGTACTTTGGAGGTTATTCCTGAGTGAACAAGCAGGCTAGTAGACTGGACAAAAACCCCTATAAAGTATGTTTACCTTGAGGACCCTCTATGAATGTTAAGTGTAAAGCCCCTATGAAAAGTGGCTGATGTGTTTCATATGCAAGTCATACATATGCCATATATATGCATGACCCAAGTTATGATAAGTGCTGTAGTTGTGGGATCTCCTTTGATGTAGTCACTCAATGTTATCTTATTACTGCAAAATCAAACAAAAAATCCAAGACTTAACTGGATTTGCTTTCTCAGTTTTCCAGTGTGAGTCTTGATTCTGAGACAATTAGGGTAAATAACAATAAAATGCAGAGACATAGGGAGTTAAAGGATTCATCCTAGTATGTGGAAGGCATGTTAGATGGTTGTTGCAAGATGAGGAGACTATGTCAGACATTGAGGCCTTTGAAACAAAGAAGTTGGTACATTGATACTAGAGGTTGGGCGGACCAAAGGAGCCATCTGCTGCCCTCCAAGCAGTGAGGGTTATAAATAAAGTCTACTGTACTTATCCAGTTTGGAGAAATTTAAGAAGTGAAAAGAATAAGATTATAATGAAAAATTGTGCCCAGAATCAGCTAGAGCAATGATTAGACAGATTAGTGAAGGCAGTGGTTATGGTGTCAGGGTCTTCAGGGATCCAGAATATTCAGGGATCAATGGTGGCTGGGAACCTGAGATCATATAAATGTATGGGTAAAATAAAAACTGGTGGGGACTTTCCTGGGACTTCCTGACATGTGAGCCTTGTAATTCTGAAACTTGTTGTTAAAGTCTTAGTAGGGTACAGAGGTAAAATGGTTGATGGAGTTGAGGTGCAAGTTTGAATGAAAATTGTGACATTTGAACAGATATTATATTAGGTAATTATGTTGTTTTTCTGAATGTATGGGGTGGATACCAATATACCAGAGCAAGCATTGCTTCATCTCCCTAAACCTGAGATCATATGAATATGTGGGTAAAATAACAGCTGGTGGGGACTTTCCTGGGGCTCCCTGATGTGTGAGCCTTGTAATTCTGAAACTTCTTGTTAAAGTCTTAGTAGTGGCTACTTGTATTGGTAGGATACAGAGGTAAAATGGTTGATGGAGTTGAGGTGCAAATTTGGATGAAAGTTGTGGCATTTGAACAGATATTATACTGGGTAGTTATGTTGCTTTTCCTGAATGTATGGGTGAATAGCTACATACCAGACCAAACATTGCTGCATCTACCTAATATTATAAATCAGAAGACTTGTAAGTCTACCCTTAGGCTATTGTAAATTACACATGCTATAATGGAACTACTAGATTAAATCAGTACGGCTGCCCTTTCATACCCATACATTTCGCGTTCATAAATTTAATCAGTTGTTGATAAAAATGCTGCATTTTTATTGAAGTGTGCTATATGGTCCTACCTATGATGGTTGAGTCTGTACATGCACAGCTACTTTTTCTTGTCATTGCTCCTTAAACACTGCAGTGCCACAACTATTTACATGGCACTTACATTTGTAGTAACATAAAAAATCTAGAGATGATTAGAAGCATACAGGAGGATATGCATGGGCTAAATAAAAATATTATACCATTTCACATATGGGATTCAAGTGATTCCTGATTTAATATCACTGGATGATCCTGGAATCAATTGCTGTTGATACTGAGGGACAATTATAGGGAATGAAGAAACTTTAATAAAATGGATTGTGAACATGACCAATTTAGCAACTGTATCTTTGATTTTAAATACTGTAGTTAAACATGTTGGGGCTGGTAGAGAGCCCACAGTTTACTGCTAACTAATCTAAATCGTTATTCATGAGACACTTGGAAGTTATCCCTGATGGAATAGTCAGCCTGGTGGACGGGAATACTTGGTTGTTATACTAATTAATAGTTGCAATACTAATTTAATTGGTTGCTATAGTAATTTAATTAATGCCATACTAAGCGCTGGAGTGCAAGTACTAATTTTCTCTTTGTGCAGTAGTCCTATTAGACTTGTGGGAAAAACAAGCGGATGGCTCAGAGAGATTAGTAGTAGATTATTGAGGATTAAAATGAAGTTGTAACAAAGTTCAACATCCTTTCTTGATATAAATTCTCAACATTTTGAGTATAGAAGACAATTTCCTAACCTAATAAAGGCCACTTATGCAACTACCAGAGCTAATAGCATAATCTTTGGGAAAAACTGAGTCTCCCCTATAAAATACAGAAGTAGACAAGGTACCCACTCGCACCACTTCTGCTCAATTTAATACGATCAGTATTGGCCAATGATGATCAGTAATCAATCAATCAGTCAGTCAACCAATGGTACCCAAGTAAACAGTAAAGAAGAAAAATTATCCCTTTTTGTACTAAGCATAATACTATTTATAAAAAATCCTAAAGGCTCAAGTAAAAAAAATCTCAATCTTTAGAATTAACAAATCAAATGAGTAGTGTTGTGGGATACAAAACATATATAGAAATCAGATGCTTTTTTGTAAACCAATAATGACCTACCTGAAAAAGAAATAAAACTTCCCAGTACTTCCCAACACAAACCTATGCCATTTTTCAGGGTTAGAGGTCAAACTCATGGCCTCATATTGAGCAAGTGCTCAGCCACTGAGCTGCACCCCAGTCATTCAACTGGACTTTTGGTAGCATCAAAAAAAAATTTTTTTTGAAATACATTTTTTTGAAATAAATTTAATCAAGGAAGTAAAAGGTGTATACACTAGAAACTACAAAATACTAATGAAAGAAATTGATAAAAATTGCAAATAACTTAAAACATAATGCTTATAGTTTAGAACTATAAGGAGTTCTGGTCCTTACCTTGAACGTCATTTCCTGGCTCCAATGCAGCTCCCTCGACCTGCTGGCACAGACATTTTAGCATTCATCACTGACCTTTGGGCCTTCCTAATGCAGATCCTAGATACAGACTTGAATGAGACATTGTTGTGGGTCCTAAGCCTCCAGGCAGACTCAAGCAGGACATTGCTGCGGGACCCAGGCCCTAAGCTGGATTCTTTGGGTCTCTCGTGCATGGATAGATCTCTGGCACTCTTCTGCACTTGACTTTTTGGGTGAACATTATAAAGTAATCCTGTAAATTAGGTGTCCTGTGTTAAGTCTATTTTCTTACAAACCCTGACCACAACATACTGTTAAATATTCATGCTACTCAAAGCAATATACAGATAGTGTGCAGTATCTATCAGAGTTCCAATGCTATTCCTAACAACAATAGAAAAAACAATTCTACAATTTATATGATGTCACAAATGGCTTCAATTAGCTAAGGTAAACTTAAGGTAGAAAAACATATTTGGCGACATCACCTTTCCTGTTTTCTAAGTACATTACAAAGCCACAAAAATCCAAATACTATGTTATCAGCCTAAAAATAGACATATAAAACACTTAAACAGAATACAGAATTCAGAAGACCCAAGCATAGTACCATATAGTCAACAAAGACACAATTGGGAAAAGCTAATAAATCATATTGGAAATTTGATATCCACATGGAAAAACTGAATTAGGCCCTTGATTTATGCTACTCAAAATGAATTAAAGGCTTAAAGGTAAGACCTAAAGCCATAATATTCCTGGAAGAAAATAAGGAGGAAAAGTTCTTCAACACTGGCCTTGGCAGTGACTTTCAGGATACCATACCAAAAACTCAAATAAAACAAAACTGAACAAGTAGAACTACATCAAACTAAAACTCTTCTGCATAGGAAAGGGAACAATTAACATAATGGAAAGGCAGCTTATACACTTTGAGAAACTATTTGCAAACCTTATGTATAATAAGAGATCATTATCTAAAATATGTAAGGAAGACAATAAATGCTAGAAAATAACCTACTGTTAAAAATGAGTAAAGCACTTGAGTAGATATTTATCCAAAGAAGAAATGCAAATGATATATGAAAAGGTGCTCATTCACTAATCACCAGGAAAGCACAAATTAAAATAACAAACTGAATTATCATTACTTCCTTATTAGAATAGCCTGTCTGATAAGTCAATAGGTTAGCATTGCAGAGTGTATGGAAAAAAAGTCAGTTTTTGTACACTGGTAGTGGAAATGTAAATTGGTAGAGCAGTTATGGAAAACAGTATGAAGATTTAAAAATGGGACAATCACATGACCCAGCAATTCCTCTTGTGAGCATATAATATCATATACCTATTTAACTGAGTTAAGTAATCAAATGAATTGTGGAGATGCATTAATTGTGGTGACAAATGAGTTTCATGTTTTTGTCACATTTCTGTAATTTGGAAGTTTAGAATCACCTCTATAGAAATCAGTAAATTCTCATTTTGAAATTTGAAGCTAATATAAATTGTGTTAAACTTGCTGTGGACTTAATACATTTGGGCAACTTTTGAAGCTATCATATTTTCAAATGTTTACAACTGATCATCACATATGTCCTTTCACTCTTATCAAACCTGAGAATTAGATTTTAGTGTAATCCAGTTAAATGAAAGCTCCTTAACAATCCCAAATTTTGTTACTCGTCATCTTTCTGCGCAAGGCAGCTGATATGTTATACTCGTGATTATTTCCTACTGTACAAGTCACATTGCTATTGAATGATTATCATTATACAGTCTTGTAAAAGCCACATTCCTTCCCTACTTTCATTTTGATACATAGAATACTTGAGACTAAATTCATACAATTTGGTTAGGCAAGTCATATTCGATCTTAAGTCCTGCTTTTATCTGACAGATTCATACATCATTTTTAGTCCGTAAGGTCTGATTAGTTTTCTTCCTAAATGTATTTGAGAGAAATTCTTCATACTAGTATAAAACATGCAATTGATAAATTAATAAACTCATTTCTGTTAATGACATTGGATATTATTTAAATTTAAATCTGTATACCGGAAAAAATTAACATGTTCAAAAACAGATGAATGGTAGTAAACTGTGTTAGCGTGTAATATATAACTGTAATGACCAGTACTGACAACGTGCAGTAAGATGAAATAGATCCATGAACTCTGTGAAGGAGAAGAACACAGACTTGCATAGGCACACTGCTGTGCTTACACCACATTTTGTGAACTTCTTTGTGAGTTTCATATGTTCTAGTTTTCAGTTCTCAAGAAGAGGTTCTCTTTCAGCAATATCAGTGAACAGCTTGCCTGACTGCAAGAACCTAGGAGCCTCCTCTTCACTCCCTCGTCTCCAACCGAAATTCACGCACCACCCTGTCTCTTTGTACTTTTGTACAAAACCAGAGATAGGGCGTCTCACCAGTCCCCAGAGATTGGTCAGCTCATGATTTTTTGCTCTAGCATCATAAAAGTTTGTCTCTGCTGATGTCAGTGTTTTAAAAACAAGTAAAAATTTAACTGATGTCACTTCCTAAGCCTCCTATATTTTCTCATTGCATTTTTCTCTCTTCTATGTTAGAATGCTACTATGTGGTAAGTTGGCTGTTGATGTCAACAGCTGTGCTCTTAGATACTCAGAAAACCATTAAGACAATGGAGGAAAAGTTGTCTAAGGACACCTAAGAACGTATTTACTAAACATCTCCATTTGCTGGAGGAAATGTGCACCAGTTTTTATCACTAGACAGCACATGTGCAGGGTAGGCTAAGCATGTTCCTGAAAATACCCAGAAAAATTCCAGGACATTTGTCACAGAAATGAGTCCACTGCATTATAAGAAAGTCTGGAAGGGGGAAGTTTGGGACTCTAAACTTTTCTTTCTTTGAAGCTCTGCACTTGCCCCTCACTCCTGCCCTCATGAAGAAATTTCATTTTCTTGACAGCCCCGCTCCCAGGGCAAATGGGTCTAGTCTAGTAATTAATGTTTCAGGATAAGGCCCTACTTTAGAATTAATCCATTGTCTACTGCCATCTAGTTTTACATAACCATTGTATTATAGCTTGTCACTCACATAAAAAGAAATTCTCTATGTAGCCTCAGCTGCTTAACATTGGATTTGGAGGGAGTGTGGTTCTTTTCTCCTATGCTTCTACTTTGTAATCTAGATTTTTCTTTAAAAGCCCCTAGGAGGTCTCTAAGATTTTAGGTTGTCCCAAGTGTCTTGATGGTAGTGGCAGATGACCTTCCTTTGTCCATTTCTTATACACACTAATAACTTCCAAGACTTACAGAATCTTGAGAAACTGACCACCAGGAGATAAGACAATAGATGGTAGCCTTCCCTCTAGACTATTTTCTTATGGAAATACTTTTCCCTGAGATTCTTTAATGGTGTTCAATGGGGCAGTAGGGCAGTCATTCAGCTAAGCCTGTGGCCTTCATCCCACTTTGGCCACAGGGCCCCTCGTCTATTTCATTTGGCTAAATGACTCTCAACTTTATATGTTCCTCTCATAATCAATTCTCTGTTGTTTCAATTTTGACAGACTGAATTTACTCTTGGATGTCCAAAGCTTACAGGAAGATATGGTAACCAACAGAATTACTGACCATTTTTCTCTTTCTAAGGCCAATTCTGGATTTTCAGAGTCATAATAACTCTGAGACAACACACCCATACAAATAGTGGCTCTTCTTATTCCATGGGTTCTATATCTGTTACAAAGAGTGGCTCAGACTTATTGATTTGGGTACCAAGAGTCATTTTCCTAAGAGTCAGGATATTAAAGATTAATTTTATGAATTGATTGTCAGTTTTTTTGGAATTGGTTTTCTAATCTGATTTAAATGCATGTATGACTCCATTTCCTATGTTAGTAGGGTTTTGGTGATCTGTGGCATGATGTGACAATAAAGACAGTATAGCACTATTGAACACTTCTAATCAAGCACTTAGGAAAGACAGGATTCTGGGTGAGTATGTATTAGACAATTTAGGGCCTTTATGCATTGACTAAGAAAGACTGAAGTCCCGCAGTTGGAATGGTGATATATGGAACGACTTCAAACTAAAAAATTTAAACCTTAAATTCTGCTGAGTCCTTTTTTGCTGGTAGAAGTTGCTTTTCCACTACTGTCTGTGGTGTTAACGTGAATTTGTGTGAAGAAACTGTGATGGCCTTCACTGAGTAGTAGAGCTCTATCTACTGAATAGTAGTTTTAACTTGAATCGCCAAAGCAAACATATGACTCCTCTTCATCCATTAATTCCCATATTTTAACCAGTTTACAGACCCAGAATCTCTTCAGTGAAGCCGAGTCCAGTGAGTAAAGCCCTTGGCTAAATTGGCAGAGTTTACACAATCTTCCACCATTTCCCAAACAGACTTATAAGCATTTATTTTGGTGTCTCCACTTAAGAAAAAGAAATAATCAGACTTTGAGGGGATAAATGATCAGTGACTGAATTTACACTGATATCCAGAGACCCAAAACATCACTCCTCAAAGGAGGGGCTTATGGAGTTCAAGAAGTCAATGGAGTATTAGTTTAGACCTCACTTTCACAGTAACTAATTTGGACTCTTATGCATGGAAGAATTTCTATATTGATTCTGTGATCTTTCAAGAGAGTACTGTTACAATAGGAAAGATCAATTGGAGTCCACCAGAATTATCTTTACTGAGGAAAGTAAATTGAGAGCAGTGCTGAATTCTTCGAGGGACTGCAGCAATCAGCACTATTATGAAGTATTATGAAGGGTGGTGATGTCCAACTATTGTAAAAGTGGTAGCAATATTTCTTTTTAAGATATTTATATTATGTAGTGAAAGCTATAAATCTTGCCTGCCTTCCAAAAACATACCTCTTTTCTTTCCTTTTCCTTCAGAATAATACTTAATACATCTATTGTTTTATTTTGCATTTTTATATAGATCAAATACATTCATATTTATTAAAATTTCTTTTTTATTTTGATTGTTTATTGTACAGTTTAGGTATTCACAGTGATCATATGAATCATAGGGAATTTGAACCTGTATATGATGTATCTCAATTCTTCTTTTTTCCCCCTAATCCCCTCCCCTCCCATCAACCTCTCTTATCTTCTTTATTTACAAAGCTTTTATCCCCTTTTATTCATATTTTATTTTTCTTTCTTTTCCTTTCCTTTTTTTCTCCTTAGTTCACCTTCCTATTTCAATATACCTATTGTATACTTTGGTCCTTATTTACACTTTTCATTTGTCACATAAGAGAAACATAACATTTTTACATATGTGCCAAATTTATTTCACTTTAGAGTATGGTCTCAAGGTGCATCTATTAACCTAGAAATGTCTCAAGTTTATCCTTCTTTACAGCTGCATAATACTCTACTGTATTAAAAAAAGAATATCTTTTTTTGTTCATTCCTTGGTTGATGGGCATTTGGGTTGTTTTCAAGATTTAGGTATTAAAAATTGTGCTACTATAAACATGGGTGTGCATATATTGCTATAGTATATTTTTAATTCTTCAGGAAATATACTCAGAAGTGGAATAGCTGGGTCAAATGGGACCTCTAATCCTAGTCTTTTGAGGAGTATCTACACTGATTTTCACAGTAGTTTCACTAGTCTGCACTCACACCAATAGTGGAGAAAGAATCATTTTTCTCCACAGCCTCACCAGCATTTGTCATTGGTTGATTTCTTGATAACATCCATTCTCATCATTGTTTTAATTTGTATCTCTTGAATGACCATTGATGTTGAACATATTTTCATAATGAATTGAAAATAGGATTTAAGGAGAAGGGGCTTACATATCTATAATAAGAAAATAAAGAGTATACACATTTAACAAAATTTAAAGCTAGATTGTTAGTTATTAGTAGTTTACATCAAAATTTTCTGAGTTGCTACAATAGAATTCTTTTGCTTTGAGGAGTAATGTTTCAAAATATTCAACCTTATCATCCCTTTAGTTAAAGAAAAAGATCAGCCTAGATTGTGTGATACGGTTTTTAGATAATTGCAATTGAATGGACTTGGAAATAACAAAACCCAAGTTAAAATAATAATGAATTCCCAGAATTTGAAGCTCTGTGTAATATGGACATATCAGTCTTTCTAATAGAATTATAGCTGAGTGTTCAAAAGAAGAAAAGCATGCAGTTTTTTAATTACGAATTTAATTGTTGGCAGGAGCAATGCCCCTTCCCCACTTGAGACACCAGACCTGCACTGGACAGGCAGTGGCCCCTCTCACACTAGCAAGCAGGCCCATGTGTGTGAATGTCCACTGAGGCAAGGGCATGAGCCCCACCAACTCAAAAACAGCTATACATTTTGTTTCTCTACAACACAGGGCAATAATGGCAAGGACGAACCAAGTCACCTGATCCTGGGCAAGAATAATGCCCAGGGAAAGAACAGAGCAGATAGAGCACATGATTGAAAGCATTAATCCAACAGTCCATTCAAAGCCCTGCCCTGCAACCTACATCTGGCAGGGACCAGGAGGTTTATTGTATTCCCCATCTACCAACCGGAACAAAGACCTTCCTTGACTTGGGTTGTAACCATAGTATGGGGCTAAGAAACAGAGGGGCCTCTGATGCATCCTGGGTAACAGTACCAAAGTAGAAAGCATCACAATCCTGAACTTGAAGTTATATTACAAACCTTCTGTGAGAAAAACAGCATGGTTTGGGTATGAAAACAGACATGACAGTTAATAAAACAGAACAGATGATGCAGAAACAAATCAAAGCACATTCAACTGTCTGATGTTTTCACTTGCAAGGCTGAGGAAAGCGAATTGCTGTAAGTTTGAGGCTAGACTGTGTTACATAGTGAATTCAAGGCCAGTATAAACTAAATAAAGAAAACCCAGCTCATAGAACCACCACCAACAAAAAGTATATGTTAAATAATAAGAAAATTATATGACTTTGAATTTTCAGAAACTAGAAATTTGGAAATATGTTGGCTTACAATGATGTAGAAACTTAGTATATAGATGAATTTTTACCAGCATTATTTTAATTAGATTTTCCATTTGTCATAAAAATATTTTTGTTTTGCTTTGTCTTTTTGAGACAAGGCCTAGTTCTGTAACCTAGACAGGCCTTGAACTCACTATGTAGCCTAGGTTGACCCTGAACTCACAGCAATCCTACTGCCTCAGTCTCCTGAATACTGGGATCACAGGCATGTGCCACCACACCCAATAAAATTATTTTAGAACATGACTTAAGTGAAATATTACCAGAATGTATTTTTTTAGGTTATAGCAACTTCCTTTATAAGTGGAAAAATATAAAAGATATTCTTGAGAGTTGATGACTGCAACACCTGTGGAAGCAGGCACGATTGAAATGAAAAAAAATTAAAAATTATCCACTTACACGCAGGCCACTTGGGGTATAAAATAACCCTCTTATCTTTGTGAATTTTTTAATTTAAGATTGGCAAATTATAGTTGTATATGTTTATGGAATATAGTATAATGTCATGCTGCATGTATGCAATGTGGAGAGATTAAATCAAGCCAATTGACAAATCTGTCATCTCAAATCCTTAATATTTTCTGATGATAACATTGGAAAATTACTCTTAGCAATTTCTAAATGTACATTCTTATTAAACATTATCACTGGGGATTCTTTTTTCGTGAAGTTTTGAGTGTTACTTAAAACAAAAGTATAAGAATTTTAACGACGATTAGATGGCCCTGTAGCTTTATGATTACAAGGGACTACAATGTCCAGGGAACCTGAAGATGTTATCCAGGGAGGGATTCTTAAAGCAAAGTCATTTTTAGTGTTTACAAGTGGTT
>RJWM01040823.1:0-15253 GCA_004363535.1 Dasyprocta punctata
CCTGTGGCACCTCTTATAACACATACACACACACACACACACACACACACACACACACACACATGCACATGCATACGCACACACACACACCTGGATGTGCTCTATCTAGATCAGCAAATGTAGCAGTAAACTAAGAGAACAAGAATAACAATAGGGTAACAGGAATTTGGAATCTTTCTCTCCTTTCTTCAGGGCCCTGGACAGGAACAGCCAGCTGACTGAGGATGACGCAGTGGATTCCCCTGCCCTGTGTGTTTCCTTTCCACCAGCTAATTCATCCCTTTGTTCACTCATGGGTTTGTTTATTCATTCATGTATTAAATCTCCTTTCTTTCCTCTCAGTATTTGCCTTACATCTGATTTTCCTTTTGTTGTCGGCCCCTTAGTAAGGCCTCCACACCCAGAATACTGAAAGAGTATTCCTCCCCAGCCCTCTGAGTAATGCTCACTGTAGACCCACATTGCCATACCCAATACTCCAGTTGCTGAGACCACTACAAGTTTTGTTACAGGACAATGGGACAAAACAAACCAACTGAGAATAAAACACTTGAATCCATTTCTTCATCAAGAGACTGGTTTTATTTCAATAGTAACTTTAAAGATAGGAAACAAGACTTGGGTTCAAATGCTGGTTCTACCAGTTCTCGCTGTGTGACCCTCTTCAAGTTTAGTCCAAGGTTGCCACTTGTAATGTGAAGGTAAAGATGGCACCCAACCACATAGTTAAAATGATCCTACAGGCTCCTGTAAAAGCATGTGGAACATGGGAAAGCACGTGCTATTCCCACCAAACATGCTAGGGACATAGCAGAGGAGAAAACTGAAACAGTCCATGGTCTTCCTGAGCCTGTAAGAGATAAGGACTAGACGGAAACACAAAGGTAAATAGTTAAGAGTAGCTGTAGAGTGACTGGATTACCCTTGAAATGCAGGGGAAACTGTATCCTTTTCCTTTATCCAGTTTAGGTTCATTAAATGAAGCCCTTCTAGTCACAGGCAGATTAGCAAGAGGAAAACCTCTAAATGTATTTAAGTTTTCCATGACATGGGAGCCTTCATTAGGAAATGACCGAGAAAGTCAGTTAAACCTGAGGGTTTTTATGGCAGGTTTGATAAAGATTGAAGATTTGTGGAAAAAATGTGATTGGGGTGGTGGGATCTGAGGGTAATAAATGGGGTGGGGGTCAGCTAGGTCTGTACTTTCACATTCCTCTTGATGCCCCTTATCATAGATATAAGGATGTCCCTTTCCTCCAGGGATAAGAAGAGCATCTCTCCTGTAAGACTGTCATGATCTAAATTAAGAAACAAAACTCAGGGATATCTTCTGGAAGATACCATTTCTCAAATTCCTTCAGTTTAAAACATTTGACCTGCCAAGGTGCCAAATTTTGAAATAATGTATTGTGAAACAGGGTGATTAATAACGCATTTCCACCCTGTGCAGGCCCCTTCAAACTCATTGGAGAGTCAGATCTCTCCATGTATCCCCATAACTCATAGGCTTCAAGAGAAAGAAAGGGATTTAAAACCTCCACCACAAAGTAAAAGACTGAATCAGTCCTTCCTGTTCTCTTTTTTCCTGTATGAATGAGACCTACAAACAGCCTTGAATATATCTGGCAGGGTATGTTTTTTTTTACAAATTTCACACCAAACTCACTGTTTCATCTAAATTGAGAAGTTTGCAAAGGATACCTTCATTATGGAAGAGGCCTGAGATCTTGAAGACTTTCTGCCCATCATTTCTAGCCATTAGGAGCTACACGGAGTAGCCAATCTGAGTTGGGATGTTCTCAAGGCCATCCTTTCAAGCTACTGGAGAAAATGGCTTTTCCAGGTTTGCCACCACTGAGTCATAACAGTCAACTTGAGCTCTTGCCCTCAAGGTATCCATTTGTGCTGGAAAAGTCCCATAAGCCTATTACCACATTAGTGTCCAGAGTAAAAACAGCTATGTGGCACTCTTTCCCATGGGCTCCTCAATGCCCTGTCAACCCTGATTGTTAGCTATTTGTGCAGCCTCCTATGCTAAAAATGAAGTGCCCCATAATACCTTCCCTCATTTCTTCCTCTATCAAGGCACTTTGACAAAAGTTTTCAGCCATCAAGGGAGCTTCAGTGAGTCCTGAGGCCCCAGATGCTGGTTCCCTGCACTGCTTGCCTGGGCTCACATTCTTCCCTGATCTCTATGAGGCGGCCCATGCCAGTAACGCTGCCTTCTACCCACGCTTGGTCTCCCATTGCCATTGCACCAACAATCTGACTAATTTGAGCTCTACTCAAGTGACACCTCAGCCCACGTACACCCGAATGATAGCAAGATTATTTTTCTATTTTGTGTGTGTTCTTTCAGTTCAAGTTTGGTATGCTGGTTTCTAGAAGGTTATTACTCTTAGACTCAGCCACATAGAAGCCTACACATACAAAGTGACATCTCCCTTTCAATGCCCTGGTTCTGGTTTGCAGCAACTGCCCCCCAAGGTTATCTGGACAGAGTAGGACAGGAGGCGATTGTGAGGCAAGGCAAGGTGTGAATGGGCCTGCTGAGGAGGGCTCCCTTCCCTCCAGCTCCAACCAGAGCAGCACCTTTGTCTGTTTACATAATAGGCTTTGACATCGGGGTTGTAGTTGAAAAAGGGTCATAAAATTGCTTCATGACTTCTGACCTGGGCTTTCAATAGATCTCCAAGTTTCATGGTGATGTGACTCAGCACTATCTGCATCTTTTGCATACCAGCTCAGCCCCTCAAATCAGAGCCCAAGAGTCTGACTGCACTACTTTTCTTAATTCAGTAGATGATTACTAAAAAAGCATTCTTTGCACAAGTGAGTTTAAGCATGAAAGGAGAACCCCAAAATCTCCAAACAGGAAAAAAATATAGACCCTCCCTCTTTTATTTGAGTGTCTTAATAGTGTTTTTTTCCAAGGACCAGACTTAGGTTCCTAAGATCCCTAAGGAGTATCTTCCAGGAGACTTGGAGGGTCTCATGCCCGCTTGGGCATCACTGAGTCCCTGAGCTGTGCTCCACACAGCAAAGTCTGAAAAACTCAAGTTGGTAGCATCATTTGTAGGTCACATAAGGAGGTGTTTCTCACAAGGCTGCCAGGTTACAGTGATTTAAATTTCCTATTTATTTTCCAAGAAGTATAGGTCCCTTAGAAAAGGCATTAAGTTCAGTATCCTATCCACCAAAATGAGATGGGGTGGGGTGGGGGACAGAGCAGCAGTTTAACAGAACTAACCAGGTACCAAGAAGCACATGACCTCCTCTGGGCATCTGTCCTTTCTCTTCACACAGGCACATGCTATAGTCCTGTCTGTCTCAAGTCGCCATTGCTAAAGCAAAGATTCTCAAAGGTCCTGAGAAGGCAAATGTCTGAAGACATTTTTGGTTGCCATACCTGGATGCAGAATGCTATTGGCAGCAAATGGATCAAGGTCAGGAAAGTTGGGGAACACCCTCAAATGCTCAGAACAGCCTCCAACAATTAAGGATTATCTGGTCAAACTTTCACAAGTGTCAAGATTGAGAAAACTAGCTTTAAAGGGAAAATGTTGGAAAAGAGGTTTTGGGAAAGAGGTTTTGATGGCCATGTTTTCTTTTTTTAGTATTTTAAAAAATCAAAACAGAAAAAAAGGTAGAAGTAAAACAGAATTTCAAAAAAACAGTAAGAAATCAATACTAGTTAATATATTACACATTGTTATCTTAGAAGTAGTTGTTCAAGTTACAAAATCTAGGCATAAAAAAATCAGACAATCAAACCATGACAACACAAACTATTCTTTCAAGTTTTCTTTATAAAATATTTCATTAGATTTCTGCTAGAAATTTCTCCAGTCTGCCTCTCAAAATGTTCTTTCCATCTAAATCTGTCTTTCCTTCAGGATCCAATTTCCATCACTGTGGAGCTCTATCTAGGGTAAAACCGCCCACCTCATAATGAGGGAGTGACAGAAAGGGAGTGACAGGAAGAGATCAGAGTCCCACAGTCCCCACAAGCACGGAGATGTCAGTGACCTAAAGACCTCCACCAGACCCCAGCTCTAAAGGTTACTGCACCTCCCAATGCCCCCACCTTGGAGCCCAGGCCTTCAGCACACACAACTTTGGGGAGCACTTGTTTAAACCACAACATAAGCAAAGGTTTTTCCTGAGCGCCTGTGGTCTAAAGATGGATCCTCCAAAATGAATCCAGTTTTCTTGAATCCCTTGCCAAGAATTTTATCAACTAAGGAAGATCAACTCAGATCACAAAAGAGGATTTCTGACTGTAGGATCACACACAGACTATCACGTACTGTGAGGCCTGCTCCACACAATTTCAACACACTTTTTATTACTTAAGACACCGTTCATCTCCAAGACAAGACAACATTTATTCACCATACCTTTCCTCTGCTTGCCATCCCATAACTTATGTCATCGCCAATACTGAGAAGCCTCCATTCCCCAATCGTTTCTTGAGAATGCTTACAATGTCTGTGATCATCTGAGCTTGTTCTTGTTTGCTAGAGATACAGTAACAAAATACCACAGATGGGGCAGCTCAGACAAATTTATTGTCTCACAATTCTAGAGGCTGGAAATCCAAGATCAGAGAGTTGATGAGATTGGTTCCCTTAGGGCTGTGGAGGAGATTCTGTCCTAGCCCCTCCACCTAGCTTCTGGTAGTTTACTGGCGTATTTTGTTCTCTTTGACCTGTAGGTGCAGTACCCTGATCTCTGTTTTCATGTAAGGACTCACTGAATCAGGGTCAAACCAAATGATCTCGTCTTCACTAATTGCATTTGCAAGGAACTTAGTTACCATTAAGATCACATTCTGAAATACTGAGGATTAGGATTTCAGCATATAAATTTGAGATCAAACACAACTCAACTCACAAGAGATGGGTAAATTGATTATCACAGTTCTGTAACTATAACACAGAGCAATAATAAATTATGTGAACAAGGGCCGGGAATTTGGCTCAGTGGCTTAAAGTGCCTGTCTGGCAGGCACAAGGTTGTGAGTTCGATCCCTGGTGCCACAAATAAATAAATAAATAAATAAATAAATAATGTGAACAGAGGAGGGTTTCTTACCTCAGACTTGACACAGTGAAGAGACATAAGGGAAGACATGACAGCAAAAGTGACCTCCAAGCTAAGCCTGAATATTCTGTCCATTGGGATGCCTGGTCCACACCACATCCCTAAACTCTAGCCTGCTTCTCAATTTCTCTGTAAACCTAATCAGCATCAGTAAAAACCAAAACATAATATATTAATTTCCATCTATACCTCTAAATATGCTTGGCCTACAATAGACCTCATTTTTTCCTTTTTCTTTATGTCTCAGATTTCTAATAGAAATGTCTGATTTTTATCACCTCTAAGTTAATTTCAGATTCTAACTACTTCTTACAACCTCTACTGATACTACAGTTTGTCCCCTACTAATGATGGTTCATTTTAAATTGTTTTGACTTACTGATGGTACAAAACAATATGCCTTAGGTAGAAACTGTACTTAGAATCTTTTTTTTTTAATTTTAGACAAGAGGAAAACAAGAAATCAAAACAACAATTTCACCCCAACCAACAAAACAGCAACAATCATCAGCATATTGGGTATTCCTGAAAATTATTTAAGACAAAAGATACAGACATCAAACATTATCTAACTAATTGTTAACACAATTGTTTTCAAATGAACATTTCACACCAAAAACAAAATCTGAAGGTGACCCTGAAAAAATTACATTTTACTCAAAATTCTTTTTCTCTGACTGTTACAACTAATTTTTTATATACATAGATTTTGTTTCAGATGACATGATACTCTACCCAGAGGATCCCAAGAACTCCACACCTGTCTTTTTGTGACAGGAATGTATTGAGGTCTCCCAATACAGTTGTATTAAGGCTTACTTGATTTTTCATGTTGATTAATAATTGTTTTATATAACTGGGTGGACTAGTATTTGTTGCATTATTATCTCTTCCTCTTAGATTGTTCCCTTACCAATATATAATGACCTTCTTTGTCTCTCTTAATCAGTCTTGGCTTAAAATTAACTTTATCTGCAAATAGAATAGCTACCTCTGCTTTTTTCTGGACTCCTGTTGCATGGAGTATTGTTTTCCATCCTTTAACTTTCAGTCTATGAGTATCTTTTTGAATTAAATGTGTTTCTTGTATACAGCATATTGTTAGGTCTTGCATCTTGATCCATTCTGCCAGTCTGTCTTTTGACTAATGAATTAAGACCATTAACATTGACAGTTAAAACTGATGTGTATTGACTTATCTTAATCATGTTGTTTTCATTTTTTCTGGTGGATTCCTTCTATTGGGGTTCATGGAGCTGTAGTACTTATCATCCCTTTCTAAAATGCCCTTCAAAATATTTTGGAGTCCTTAGTGGTCATGAATTTCCTCAACTGTTCCTTATAATGGAAGTATTTTGTTTCTCCCTCTATTTTGAAAGATAGTCTTGTGGGATACATCAATCTGGGTTGAAATTTGTTTTCTTTTAGAACTTGGAGTACTTTACTCCCAGCTCTCCTTGACTTGAGAGTTGTGGTGAGAAGTCCACTGTATTTCTGATGGGCTTTCCTTTACAGGTGATTTGTTTCTTTTCCCTGACAACTTTTGAAATTTTATTCTTGTGTTGAATTTCTGGACTCTTGACTATGATATGCCTGGAAGTAGATTTATTTTTTATCATTGCTAATTGGAGTTCTATATGCCTCACTTATTTGTATGTCAAATTCTTGTTTTCTACCAGGAAACTTTTTTGACATGATGTCTGTAAGGATGTTTTTAATATCATTCGTAGTATCTCCTGCTTGTTCACTGACTCCAATTAATCTTAAGTTATTTTTCTTTGTCTCGTCAAGCAACTGCTGAATTAATATCTCATGATTCCTTGTTAATTTTGAAGAATCTTTCTTTTCCTGGTCAATAACTGAGAGCCTGTCTTCAGTATCTGAGATCCTGTCCTCACATTGGCTTAATCTGCTTTGAATACTTTCAATGGAGTTTCTATTCTCCAGGATATCTACTTGAATCTGCTTTATGGAATCCATTTGCTTCCTATGTTGTCCTTCCATAATTTGCTTAAGCTGGTTTATTTTTTTGTCTATATCTGCCTTAACATCACTAAGCATGGTGTATATTTTGGTAATCTCTGTGGTTATTTGAGAGATTATTTAGGATTTCATTTTTTCCAAAGCCTCATTCAGCTGCTTTGTTACCACTCCTAAGAAACTTTGTAGGGGGCTTTTGGATTTTCCAACTTCATTGCCCCCTGGGTTTGCTTTTGGTGAGGTGGGTGTCTGGGTTTGTGACCTGTTTAAGTGTCTTCTCATTTCTTTTCTTTTTTAGTTTAATTCCTAAAGTGATACCTGTTAGTTGACTTCAGTGGGTTACTTTAATGGTGGTATTAAGGACTTGCAGGTGATGAGCACTTCCAGGAGATATCTTCCAGGTGTAACTGGTTCCTGCACTCCAAGTCTATTGGAAAATCCCGCCTCCTCAGTTTGTCAGAGATGAGAAACCACTGCTTGCCTAGCCTAGTCCCTAGTTCCTTGGCACCACCCTAGCCCCCTCTGCGACCCCCAGTCAATCCTAGTCCTGTACAAGTAAGGCCAACAGCTATCCAGTTCAATTGAGTCAGTTCTGGCTGCAGTGGCACCCACAGCACCAAACACAGCCAACAAAACAGTAAACTGATCCAACCCTTGATTTACAACCCCCAAACATATAAACTGAATTTATATCCATAAAACAGGATGCAAAACAATCATCTACAATACTTAGGTTCACAAAATGTCAATTCTGTCCCCAAGGGTAAGGACCCAAAATAAATTTAAGAAAAAGCAGAAAAGTGGGCAAAGGGAAAAGAGACTGCAAGTAGGTTGGAGAACAAAGACGGGTTCACCAACTTAGGGAAATGACTGCACAAGACCAAGGGAAAAGAAAGCCAAAAGAGACAGAAAAGAGAACAGAACAAGACCAGACCTAAAAGGAGGGCAGAAACCACACTCCCACTAAAAAAAAAAAAAAGTCCACTTCCAGGGTTCTCTCTAGATTCACTGGTAAACAGCCTGTGGAGACAGCAACCCAAATCATGGCACTGTATCCCTGCAAGCCAGCAACTGTTTGTGGACAGAGTAGTAGTCAACCTTAGCAGGCCTGCCCTGAGAGCAGCCTCCTCAGGCTCGCAGCCATCCAAGCAGTCTCCATGGGTCTGCGCCCAGCTAGGAACTGCTGGGGTAAGCCAGCAACAGTTTTAGCCCCAGGCATATCTGGCCCTACTCAAGAACGGCTCCTGGCAAATCGCTCTCTCCCATGGGAGGACCAGGCCCTCTGCACTCACCACCAGCCAGCACAGTCCTCCTCACCCACCATTCTCCTCCACCAAGGAATGGTTCCACAGAGATCCCGGGGTCACCAGCCACCACCAACACCACGACCGTGCACCACCAGGCTCCAACAGCTCCCCTCGTACAGTGAGTCCAGCTCCAGGCAAAGGCTCTGCCAGCTACCACCTTCTTAATTGAATTTTTCTTTTCACTGTCTCTGTGGGGTTCGATTCAGACTTCAGGCTCTTCCTGGGTCCAAGGAACCCATCTCCCTCCTTTTTGTCTTCCTCAAGATGGTGTGTTCCCACGTCTAGATGGTGTCTCTATGAGAGGCTGTTTTTCCTGCATCCTCTACTCTGCCATCTTCTCGGAAGTATGCTCTAGAATCTTAAATTTTGTCCTTTTTCTGGGTGAGCCTCTGTGGAAAGAGGATCTCTTGCAACAGTTGGCCTGAGCAGTGAGCAGCAGCTCCCTGTCAGTCACACACTCACAAGAGGAAGCAACACATGCCCAATGGTGCACTAGGTGGTTAAACTGTGATACTTGATAGGTCAAATGCAGTGAGTGTATTTTCCCATTTATATGCCTTTATCAGGGTGTCCCCCCAGTAAGTAGAAGAGCATCTGTGTGTCACTCCCTGTTGCTTTCATCTCCGGGCAGCATTACGCCTGACTGTCATTCCTGCTCTAGCCTTCCTCCCCTCTCTAAGCAGTCCTCAACTCAGCCATCAAAGTAATCACATTAAAGAGACAATGTGACTGAACTGAGGAGGAGCTTTGTTCAGAGTGACTTAGAGAGATTCAACTAAAAACACAGAGTGCTAACTGGAACCTCTAGGAACAAGATTAAAGACGATAGGAGTGTTTAGTAAGTGGAAAGTTAACCCATTCCCCCATGACCTGTGGTTAGAGTGCTGTGGGGAATTAAACAACCTTGCATCAGGAGACTGTGCACCATCCTGAGGGCAGAAGCAGAAAGGCACCCACAGTGCACCCCACAGCACACGCCACCCTGCCTCGCCAATAAAGTTACAGACTACAGCAGAGGCAGATGGCAGTGGCAATGAACCTTGTAAAGCAATGAGTGGGAAGTTAGCACTCCCCACTCAAGACAGGAGTAAGAACGGGGGCTGAACATCCTTGAATGGCAACAGCAGAAGCACAGGACCAGACAACCTTCCAACCCACCCTGCAACAAGCTATCTGAGAGAACAGAGACTTGCCAGTGGAAAAGGAGCACAGAAAACTCAGCAAAGACCAGGAGAAGCCAGTGGTGCATGAGACTGGGAACAACAGCCCATCTCTGCCTAAAAGCACCACAGCAATGGGGAGAGGAATGATAACATAAACAGAACAAGGGAACAGGCCCACTTATGGACACACAGAAAGCACTGGCTGAAGACTCTGGCCCCAGACTCCCAAACTTCAAGGCCAAGATCAGCCTCAAATTCAGCACAAACTCTAGGCTTGGCAATGTTATCCAGGAGTTTTGGGCTCTTGGTGAACACCAAAGGCACTGTATTTCTTAGTTGATTTTATTTCTCTTCTTTCTTTTCTGGTTTGTTCCATTTTCCTTCCCCTTTTTCTTTTGTCTTTTACCTATATTTTTGTCCCAATTAACTCATCTTCTTTTCTGCTTTCTTTGATTTACCTGTCTAGACTTAATCCTACCTTCATATGAGTGGATAGTCTCTCTAATTTTTCTGGATAACTTCAATAACCCCTGGCTTACTCCTTCACTCTTTCTCTTCCACCCTCTTCTCTAGTGTCCAAAGCTTTTGTGATTATCCTTTGTCCTCCAGTCCTGTCTCTACTTTACTTCTTTTCAGTTATCTGTTTCATCTACTAACCTTCTTAAATTTCCCCCACCACAGGGTAAAAACACACTACCAAGGGAAAACACTTTGCATACAAGCTTCCAATTTACCATCAATTCTGTTATATAACTGTAGATTTTGCTCCTATGGTTTAAGGTACAAATTTAATAGTTACCACAGTTTGTCAGTTTCTAAACTGTGCTTGATGCTATTGTTATTCCTAATTATACTACTTTAGCTAGGATGTCATATCTATTGTAATCAGTTTTTTCACTTCTGCAATATTACTGGAAAGATCTGAAATAATAACTTTACCACACCCCAGCACCAAAGGACTGGGGATTGAACCAAACAGATACCAACACTCTTAATGAATTGGGAAAGTAGGATATTGGAACAGACACACACCAAGAACCTCTAACACACAGATGATATCTCTGAAAAATTGATTTTTCTAGAAAGGCCTGATACCAGTGATAAAGCTACTGACTACAAAAACTTACGAAGATCAGCACAGAAAACTAAATAAAAACTTTTGAAATAGAAAATGACAAGACACAAAGCAAAATGCAAACTCAGACCTCTAGCCCACCCAGAACAAGTCCAGGAGATAATGACATAGAGGAAAATAGAAGAAAAACACCTGAAATTTCTGAAGTGATAACAACCAGAGTAAAGAAATAAATCCATGAGGCTACAGAGGAAATCACATCAGAAATAATTCTCAGGTAAAAAAAAGTGACAAAAATAATAAAGCAATTGCTCAGCAAATCTAGAATAGATATAGATAAGAAATATAGAGGACCTTAGGAAAATGATGGAAACTATGATTGATCAATATAGGAAAGAAATAGAATGCATCAAAGGAATTCAAAAAGACATCTAGTAAATTAAAAATTCCATTGAAAGCTGTCAAAACTGCTTGAACAAAACTGAAAACAGACTTTCAGACCTTCAAGACAGGATTGTGGCTAGTGATCATGTAAGGAAAAATCTCTTAAAAATAACAAGGAATCAGGAAATAACAATTCAACAGTTGCAAGTTGATGCAAAGAAAAATAATAGAATATAATAGGTGCCAATGAAGAAGCAGGAGTCAACACATATACTATAAAAATTCTATTTGCAGAAGAAATAGAAGAAAACCTCCCAAGCATGTGAAAAGAATCTGATATACAGATAAATGAGGCATACAGAACTTCAATTAGCCATAACCAAATAAATACAAACCCAGACATATAATAATAAAGATCCCAGAAATCCAGCACATAAGCAGATTATTAAAAGCAGTCAGAGTAAAGAAACAGATCACCTACAAAAGAAAACCCATTGGAATCACAGCAACACAAACCCTCAGGTCAAGAAGAGCTTGCAGTGAAGTATTTCAAGTCCTGAAAGAAAACAGCTTTCAACCCAGATTGATGTACCCTACTATATTGGTTGATCCTATGTCCCCACAAGGACTTGTAATTTGGATGGAGCTGAGTCTGGCATTTGTGATTGGTTTGCTGTCGAGTGCTGGGATTGGTGATGTGAGTGTTGCACCCACCCAGGGATGGAGCTGACATACAGAGTAAGGCAGGAGGAACGTGGGTCTTGCTTGCTCTTTCTCTCTTGCTGGGTTTGTGTGCCTTGCTGTTTGGTGGCCACCATGAATGGCTGCCCCACCATGCCATGCGGTGTTGGAGCCAGCTATGTATGGATGGAAACTCCTGAGAAACTGTAGGAAATAAACGTTTTTTTCCCTAATTTTGGGTGTCAGGTATTCTGTCTCAGTAATGAGTGAAAAGTAACCAAGGCACCTGCAAAACTATCTTTCAAAATTAATGGAGAAAGAAGATATTTCCATGACAAAGAAAAACTGAAGAAATTCATGACCACCAAACCAACTCTACAAAGGGAACTGAAAGACATTCTAGACAGAGTAAAAATGACCAAAATTCCCAGAAAAACAACAGAAAGAAACTACCAGGCAGGGCAAGCAATTAAACAGAGGAGAGAAACATGGAACCAACAGCAGTAAAATAACATGACAAAGACAAGCCAATTCATGTCAAGTATGCTCATCAATGTAGGTGGCCTCAATTCACCAGTCAAAAGAAATGGATTGGCAGAATGGATCAAGAAACAACATCCAACTATATGCTGTATACAAGAAACACATTTAACTCAAAAAGAAATTCATAGACTGAAAGTCAAAGGATGAAAAACAATACTCCACGCAACAAGAACTCAGAAAAAAGTATTCGTAGCTATTCTGTTTGCAGAAAATGTGAACTTCAAACCAAGAATGTTCAAAAGAGGTAAAGAAGGTGACTACAGACTTGGTAGGGGAAAAATTCAAGAGGAAGAGATAGCAATCATAAATATGTATGCGGTAAATATGGGAGCACACAACTATATAAGACAAATATTAATAGATATGAAAAAGCAAACCTTAATATCCCACTGTCACAAAGAGATAGATCAACTAGACAAAAAATCAGCAAGGAAATATTAGAAATGAACCAAACCTGAGAAAAAATAGACTTAGTAGATGTTTACAGAGTGTTCCAGCCAACAACTTCAGAATACACATTATTCTTTGCTGCCCTTGGAATGTTCTCTAAAATAGACCATAAACTAGCCTATAGAACATGCTTGAGTAAATACAAAGGAACTGAAATTATCTCATGCATATCATCTGACTATAGTGCAGTGAAATTGGAAATAAATGGCAAAAAAAAACCCTGCAAAACACCATAAACACATGGAAATTAAATAACACCCTCCTGAACAATCAATGGGTCACAGATGAAATTAAAGAAAAAATTAAACAATATTTACAAATAAAAGAAAGTGTAGATACAATATACAAGAACCTCTAGGATTCAATAAAAGCAGTCCTAATAGGGATCTTTATAATGGTAAATTCTCACATCAGGAAAACAGAATGAGCACAAATAACCTAATGACGTACCTCAAGCTTCTAGAAAAAAGAAGAGCAAGTCAAGTACAAAGCAAATATGGGGGGGATTATAAAAATAAGAGCAAAAATTAACAAAATGGAGAATAAGAAAATAATACAAAGTATAAATGAATCAAAGAGTTGGTTCTTTGAAAGAATAAATCAAATTGATAAACCCTTAGCCAAACTCATCAACAGAATGCAAAGAAAAAAACTCAAACTCATGCACTGAGGAACAAAAAGGGTGAAATCACTACATATCCTGTGGAAATTCAGAAGACCATCAACTTTGAAAATCTTTACTCTCATAGGATAAAAAGCACAGAAGAAATATATATACCCTCATTTTGTGCCATGTTCTTGTTTTTTTGTCAAGATTAGTGCTCCAAGCTTTGGCTCAGAGTGAGGATTCACGGTGCCTCATCCATTGCGGTAGACACGGTTCCTCACTGTACAAATCTGAAAGACAGTTTGAAACATCCTTCAGCAAGAAGTCCTGGGCTCTTTCTTCTTCAGGCCAGGTTGTGGGCTGTGCACCACAAGCACGATTGGTCTAGACAAGACCCACAACTTGTTCAGACCCCTAAAAACTTGCAGTCTAGGATATGGGGGAGGGCCAGACAGTAGATTTGAGAATGTAACAGTCACACACTTGTGCAACACACATTCAGTGACGCAGTCTCACTAACCCCGGGGCAGGGATGCTCAGCTCCGGTACTGCTGATGTCTCAGGCTGTGCAAGGCTTTGTTATAAGGGACTCCTTGGCACTGCGGGACGATTACCAGCCTCTGAATTCCACTCACTAAATGCTAGGAACATTGCCAGTGTCCCCTCAGCTAGGCAGCAAGGTCACTCTCATTGCCTCAGAGTCACAACAGGGCAGACCCAAACAAACTCAAAATCTGTTTGTAATGCTATATGGTATCAATTAGTTTAAAAACCTGATCTTTCTCTAGTCTTATATTATTTGTGTGCTATGTATGAACTTCAGTGATGCCCATTTTACAGGCTGAGACACTGAGGCACAGAGAACGAAATTGACAGGGAGTTGCACAGTTGGATTGGCAGAGCTAGCAGGTGAATTCTGGCTGTCATCTTACTCTGTGAACCAAGATATGAAAACCATTTGTAAAGTGATTCTGGGCTCCCATGTTTGCTTCCCATGTGCACAGACTGAATCTGAAAGTATCAGCAGAGAAGAATGCAAATTTCTAATTTTACATAGAGTGTTATCCTTTTGTGAGTAGTCCATCTTAACCATCTTGCAACTGGTAAATCTAACTTATTTTGGATAATTTGAGTTTGTGTGTCTTGCCAGTAGATCCAGAGAAAATATTTATTAACTCTGAAGAATTGAATTAGTTCTGTATATTGATTTGTCTTCTGACAATCCAACCATTTATTGTGTTGGGACCAACAAAAGAATCCCTAGTGATAACAGAATGCTATTTTCTCAAACCTATATAGCCAGTTATTTCTATTGGGATGTCTTAATAAGTAGCAAAAAAGTAAATCTGTATGCTTCCTCCCCTTTTAATAAAAAATTACAAGGATTCCTAAGAGTTAGTAGAAAGTTTTCATTTCAATTACAATTTTATCAGGAAATTCTAAATGGAATTTACAAACTAGATTTTTTAAACAGTCCATTGAATGGATGTAGCTATTTAAGATAAAAATACTCCTTATTTTCTATTGATTCTTTTCCTCCAGTAAACTATTGTGTCTATCTCCTTATGATTCAGTTTCTTGTGTATATTGTCCATTAGTGCATCTTCTCAAATCAAGCAAGTACATGGGTATCCACATAGGGATCAGAATTGTCACTGAAACTCCATTAAATCAATGGATTTGACTATGGATCATGTCTGTGAATACGGAAACTGGGAGGGGAGGGAGCCAGGAGCCGTATTCTGATCAGAGTGACTGACACGCTAGTTCACAATCAACCTGGTATGTATGAGGTGTCGGAGAGTCTAAGACCTGCACATCTGAACTGTGATAGTGAAGTATTTATCAGTGTACACAGTTATATTTTACATTTCTGTCAGTGGTATGTAGCAGTTTCAGTGATTTGATTTAAAAGTAAGATCATTTGTAGTTAGGACATCGTTTATATGCCTGGGTC
>RJWM01040824.1:0-15252 GCA_004363535.1 Dasyprocta punctata
TTTACCTTTATTTCTCGTTGTACATTTTATTTTTAATTTCACTTTAAACCTCATAAAATTTTCTTGTTATTGATTTATGTCAACATTCATTTAGCTTTGTCTCTATTTGTGTCCCTTGTTTGTTCTTCATGCCTTTTTATCTTGCAAGATGATCCTTTGTGATCGTTTGTTTTCTGCCTCAACTCCGTGTATCTCCACAATTTCCTTAGTTAGGCTCTGCTATAAGATTCAGTCAGCTTGAGTGTGTTTTTAATTTGCCTCATTTTTGTAAAACATGTTTGTATCTGACAATGTTGACTGGTATATAGTTCTCTTTTAGGGTGATTGGTAGTTTTTTTTTAAGATACTTGCTGGCTGTGGGTGGCAGAAGACTGATGCAGCATATATGGAGGAAAATCATGGCATCATTGGCAGCTCAGAGATTTGAACTGCCTTTACAGGCAGGAGAGGTGTGAGAGCCTATACTGTTTGCTTGGGGGACCATGAGGGAGCTACAAGGGACAGAAACACCTCAAAGAAAAGGTGCTGGTGACTTGATCAAATCTCCCTGAAAATAGTGGGAGAGTTATTAACTCCTTGTGGCAACTGAATCCAAGTGAGCTGGCCTTTTGTCTCAGAATTACCTGAGTTGAAGGGCTTTTCAGAACAACTTGTAAGCAGAAGAAGGCATCTTTCAAATCTGAACATGTAAACCAGGTGGCATCTGGAGGTTGGTGGCCGACGTGTGGCTGAAGCATGCTTGATTGCCAGACCCAGAGGTGAGTCTTGGCTCATTCCTCTGGAAGGAGAATTTCCAGAATTTCAGGATTGCAGTTATCTGTCTCAGGCTAATGTGGGTGTCATCTTCCTCTCAAGGAACAATGAGAGTCAAAAGTATAGGGTTAAACAAGAGGGAGACTGAGTGGCATGGTGCAATGGAAATGGTGATTTCTAACTTGAAGAGGAGGTCTCTACCCAGAAACGATCTGGGAATTGGCTTATACAGAAATTCATGTTTGGTGAGATGTCCTCCTAGGCTGTAAGTTTGTGCCTGGCAGAAGGGGCAAGAGGCAAGAGTCACAATTGCCCCTCCCCATAGCCCAACTGAAGAAGGGGGCCTGGACTCCTAGTCTGAGCCTGTCAGATCAATGAAATGGTTGTCATCTGATAACTTTTGCCATATTGTTGGAGTTTTTGCATCACCCTTTAATATTTTTGAGAAGCATTCCACTGGGTTGTTTCTAGGTGGGATCACCTTTGGGAAAGGCCATGGCAGCCCATTTGTCGGGGCTGATAGTCCAATTTTTCCTCAGTCAAAATGTGGAACTCTGAAGGAATTGCTGACAGTCATCTTGGGTAGGCATCAGATGATACAGTCTGACCAGGATAGGCATAGCCATGATACAGAAGACATGGGGAGAGGGCCTCTGTGGCCAAATTCAGGCAATGGTTAGCTAGAACCAGTTCAATTGGCTGGAAGTAGAAGAGTTGGGAGTGAGAAGTGAAGCTGTAAGTGTTGGCAACAACTGTGGTGGCCAATGAGAGTACCAAGGTGGAATTCTCAGGAAGAACGGGTCCCTTTTTTTCATTTTTTACTTTGAGATGCACAGAGTGGTTTGGTTTCATTTTTTACTGCATAAAAGTCCTTTTTTCTGCATTCAGGAGCTGTAGGTTTTGACTAATTAATTCCCATCTCTGACTGCATACATAAGTTTTCTGTGCCTTTGAATGATGGCACAACAGACAAAGGATTGGTGGCCCTCAGAGAGAGACCATTCAGATGCCTCCCTGGCCATGCACCTCCTGAGCTCTTAGCTGTGACTTAGCTATGGAGGGTGAGGGCTTCTGTTATGCCATATGTCAATTGCCATGAAGCCACAGATGAGGGCCCTGTCAGCCACTGCTACTAGTGTTTGTTTCCCAGTCTTAATGCACAGATGGAGCAGTCTGTTACTTACATTGCCTGTTCCCCTCACTCACACATTGATACACTAGGCTCTTAGGGGTTAGACAACCTGCCTACTTTTCATCAAAGGTGACTTTAACGAACAAGAGTTAATCAAGCTTCTCTTCTGTTCAAACTGAGCAGGAATGACAGATTGACTAACAGGAGTGCCCCTGGGTGTCTTACTGGAATCAGGCAGGCAGGCAAACAAACAGGCAGACACAAAGAGATTGTGTCCTCCTGCCTTTGCAGGGTGATGTGAGCCTCTCGAGTAGGGAGTCAAGAATCCTCCTCCAGAACTCTGAGGGCACTCAAGAAATCTTGAGGGCACACCTTCCTGTCAGGACCTGGAGAGGTCCTTGCTCTGTCTGCAAGGGCCACAACTGGTGACCAAAGAGGTGAGCATGGTATGTTGACAGGCACTGATCAGGATCATTCCCAGAATATCAGGCCCTGGTCTCTGGTGGTCTTTTTGGGCTTATATGAGATAAGCAAGCAGGAAGTACAGAGGCAGAATAGTCTGTCAATTGGGGATTGGTTTATACAATGTGCATCAAAGTGGCCAGGGATTTCTAAGAGACAGAAGCAACCAGAACAGGAACAGGAATTATTACCTGAGCAAATAAGAAACTGAAGTAGACTCTTGGTGTGTGTGTGTGTGTGTGTGTGTGTGCATCTTCTGTTACACCACCAAACATTTCATTGGCAGGCCTTGGTTCTCATGACAAAAGTAATGTTCAGATTTACTGTTGGATCAAAACTCTCAAGACAAAACATCTTGGTTCTTACTTTCTGTTAGCTTTTATTATTTTTTAAATATATCATCTCAACACCTTAAAGAATGCATGAGTGTGTAGCTCCACATCTATGAATATATATTTGTGAATCTCCTTTTTGATCTGACATGTGTATTAGTTACTTTCCCATCACTGGGACAAAGTACCTGACACATGCAATCTGTAGGAGGAACAATTTATTTTGTCTCATAGTTTTAGAGGTTTCATTCCACAGTCAACTGGCTCCAAAGGGAAAAAAGAACATCAGGGCTGGGGAATATGGGTGAAGACAGCTGCTCAACTCATAGCAGCCAGGAAGCAAAAGCAGGGAAGGAGCCCAGAGAGGAACAGCAGAACCAGACACAGGCCCCGAGTCACACCCCTATGATCCTCCCAGAGACGTTCAAAAGTGTGCTTTACTAAATCTCCCACATGTCTCTTGAGTCAGTCAAGGTGATAATCAAAATTAACCATCAAATACTGTATTTATCAATTTTAGTTGTTATTAATAGAAGGCAAACAAGGATATCTAGCTCACTGTATATCTTTATAAAGAATTTTTCCTTCAACTGTTTTTTTGAGACTGTACTTTCTCATCAAACTCCTCTCGCCTGTCTTTCCAGGCTTTATCCTTCTTTACTCCATGCTCTGCCTCTCGTTCCTGGCTCCAAAACTCAGTCCTCAGCCTACAGCCGATTTCTCCATCTGCCTTCGCATCCAGGGGAACTAGATAGAATCCCAGGGTTTACGTTACCATTTTGTATGTTAATAACTTCCAAATTGTGTTTACAGAGTAGACTCTGATTTCCAATTACATTTGTCTTTTAAGCACATTCATTTGAGTATTCACTGATTTTTTTTCTAATTTAAATGTTTAAAAAAGAACCTCGAAGTTTTTACAATTTTGCTTCTTCCTTTGAATTCTCCATTTTTGAAAACAATGCCACTAAATTTTTGAGTTGCTTATTCTTAAAACCTATGAGTCAGTCTTAGTTTTTATCTTCTTATGTATACTACTCCCAGATGCAACAGAAATCCTTTTGCTTCATCTTTCAGATGTACCTGAAATCTGAGCACTTTTCCCCACCCGCTCCTTACACCTTGGTTCAAATCACTGTGATCTCCAGTGTGAATCTACGTTGTTATTCTTTTTGTCCTCCTTCACTATTGGGATTCTTTCAACAGGAGTCAGAGTGACATTTAATAGTATAAGTAATATTGTGTCTCTCGCATAAGTACAACTTCAAATAGTTTTCCATGCCCTTCAGAAAAAATAATTTTTGTCCACAAGAATATTCTAGTTCAGTCACTAAAAATCTTTCAAACCTAAGTTCACATAATTTCTCTGCTTCTACTTTTTAATTTTTTTATTTTAAAAACCAAAACAGAAAATGGTAGAAATAATACAGAATTTCAAAAAAAAGTAAAAAATCAACAGTAGTTAATATATTGCATCTTGTTATCTTAGAAGTAGTTGTTCAAGTTAAAAATGATTAGACAATCAAACAATGAAAGCACAAACTATTCTTTTTGATGAACTAACAAAGAATTAATAGTATAATTACCTACCTTTCCCACTTACACATATATGCAGTTGTATGTGTATACCTACATACATATAATCTTTTTCTTTCTTCCATTTCTCCTTTACCTTATCCCAGTTGTTTTTTAATTTTGAGTACTTCCTTTCCCTTTCATTATTACAATATCTATTGTACATTTTGGGTCTTATTACTCTTTCAGTTTTCTATTGTTCTTACTTATTTTTTACACTAGGGAGACAATATGATATTTACAAATGTGAATCTCACTTATTTCACTTATGAGTATAGTCTCAAGTTGCCTCCATTTACCTATAAAAGCCTCAAGATCATCCTTTGTTACAGCTGAGTAATATTCTGTTGTATAAAAATACCACATCTTTTTCATCCAATCTGCAGTTGATGAGCATTTTGGTTGTTTCCAAGATTTAACTATTACAAATTGTGCTGCTATAAACATGGGTGCACAAACATCACTGTGACATGATGTTTTCAATGTTTTTGGGGAAATACCCAGAAGGGGAATAGCTGGATTGAATGGGACTTCCAATCCTAGTTTGTGAGGAATTTCCACACTGATTTCCACAGTGGCTGCACCAGTCTACACTCCCACCAACAGTGAAGAAGTGTTCCTTTTCCCCCACAGGCCCACCAACACTTGCTATTGGTTGATTTCTTGATGACAGTCATTATTTCTGGAGTGAGATGGAACCTCAGTGTTGTTTAATTTGCATTTCTTGAAAGACCAGTGATGTTGAGCATTTCTTCATGTGTTTATTTGCCATCTGTATTTCTTCATCTGAGAAGTGTGTGTTCCTCTGAGATGCCCATTTTTGGATTGCATCTTTGAATTTGGGGGGCCTGAGGTTGTTCAATTCTTTACATGTTCTGAATACAAGTTCTTTGTCTGAGGGACAGTTGGCTGAAATTCTTTCCAATTCTATGGGTTTTCTTTTCACTTTGTTGGTGATTTTTTTGGAAGAGCAAAAACATTTTAATATGATGAGATCCTAGTTGTTGATTATTTGAGGTACTCCCTGTGCAGTTTGTGTTTTGTTCATGAACACTTCGCCTACCCCTATGTCTTCAAGATTTCTACCTACCTTGTCTTCCAGTAGATCCAGTGTTTCTATTTAATATTTAGATCTTTGATCCATTTTGACTTTAGTTTAGTGCATGGTTATAGACATGGGTCTAATTTCAATCTTCAGCATGTGGAAAGTCAATTTTTTTTCAGTACCATTTATTAAAGAGGCTACCTTTCTTCCAGTGAACATGTTTAGCCCCTTTGTCAAATATAAGGTGGCTGAGTGTCTTTGTAGTTGTATTTGCATCTTTTAATCTGTTACATTGATCCTCAGGTCTATTTTTTTTTGCCAGTACCATGTTGATTTTATCACTGTAGCTTTGTAGGATAATTTCAAGTCAGGGATTGAGATGCCTCCTGCCTTGCTTTTGTTGCCCAGAAATGCCTCTGTTATTCTAGGTCTCTTCTGTTTCCAAATTAATTTTAGGAATGTTTTCTCTAGATTTGTAAGGTATGTTAATGATATTTTGATTGGGATTGAATTAAATCTGCACAACAGTTTAGGGAGTATGGACATTTTGAAAATGTTGTTTGTTCCTAACCAAGAGCAAGGGATGTCTTTCCATTTTCTAACATCCCCTTCAATCTTTTTTCTTTCTTTCTTTCTTTTTTTTTTTAGAATACTGTAGTTTTCAGCATATAGGTCTTTTACATTCTTTGTTAGGTTGATTCCTAAGTATTTCATTTTTTTGAATGCTATTGTGAAAAGTGTTACATCCATAGTTTCTCTCTCAGTGAGTTTGTTGTTTGCTTACAAGAATGCTATTGATTTTTGAGTGTTGGCTTTGTATCCAGCGACACTACTGAACTTGTTTATTAATTCTAATAGCCTTTTGATGGAGTTTTAGGGTCTTCTATGTAAAGTATCATGTCATCTGCAAATAGTGATAATTTAACTACTTCCTTTCCTGTCCTAATTCCCTTTATTTCTCTTTCTTGTCTGGTTTCTCTGGCTAATGTTTCCAGAACTATATTGAATAGGAGTGGTGATAGTGGATATCCTTGTTTTGTTCCTGATTTTAGAGAGAAAGCTTTCAGTTTTTGTACATTTAGTATAATGTTGGCTGTTGGTTTGTCATAGATGATTTTTATCAGATTGAGGTAGATGCCATCTATTCTAAGTTTCTGTAAGTTTTTTATCATGAACAAGTGTTGGACTTTATCAAATGCTTTTTCTGTGTCTATGGAGATGATCATGTGATTTTTATCTTTGGCTGTTGATGTGGTGTATTACATTTATTGATTTGCATATGCTAAGCCATCTCTGTACTCCTGGGTTAAATCCCACTTGGTCATGGTGTATAATCTTGATGATCTGCTGCATTCTATTTTCCAGTATTTTATTGAGAATGTTTACATCAATGTTCATTAGGGAGATTGGCCTATAATTCTTTTCTGTTGGGTCTTTCTCTGATTTTGGTATCAGAGTAATACTTGCCTCCAGGAATGAGTTAGGGAGGCTTGCTTCCCCTTCAATTTTATTGAAGAGTTTGAGGAATATTGGCATTAAATCTTCTGTAAATTTCTTGTAGAATTCAGCTGTGAATCCATCAGGACCTGGGCTTTTGTTTGTTGGTAAATTTTTAATCATGTTTTCAGTTTCAGTAGCTGATGTTTTGTTATTCAAAATTGTTATATCTTCTTGATTCAGCTTTGGTAATTCATACATTTCTAGGAATCTGTCCATTTCCTCTGTGTTTTCCAACCTATGTGAGTATAGATTTTCAAAGTAGGTATTCATGATCTTCTGAATTTCCATGGGAGCCATAGTAATCTCTCCCTTTTCATTCCTTATTGCATGAATTTGAGATTTTTCATTCTTTTTCTTGATAAGGTTGGCTAGAGGTTTATCAATTTTGTTTATTCTGTCAAAGAACCAGCTCTTTGATTCATTAATTCTTTGTATTGTTTTCTTAGTCTCAATTGCATTGATTTCTGCTCTGATTTTTATAATTTCCTCTCTTCTATGAGCTTTGGGCTTGACTTGCTCTTCTTTTTTCTAGAAGCTTGAGGTGTAGCATTAGGTTGTTTATTTGTGCTCATTCTGTTTTCCTGATGTAACAATTTATTGCTATATATTTCCCTCTTAGGACCACTTTCATTGCATCCCACAAGTTTTGGTATGTTGTATGCGTTTTCATTGAAGTTTAGGTATAGTTTAATTTCTTCTTAATTTCATCTGTAACCCATGGGTTGTTCAAGAGGTTGTTATTCAAATAATTTTATTTATTTATTTATTTATTTTTGCAGTACTGGGGATTGAACTCACAACCTTGCGCCTGCCAGGCAGGCACTTAAGCCACTGAACCAAACTCCCAGCCCAAGAGGTTGTTATTTAATTTCTGTGTGTTTATGTAGGTTTTGCAGTTTCTTTTGCCATTAATTTCCAGTTTCAGTGCACTATGATCAGATAATATGTATGGCATAATTTCAATCCCTTTGCATATGGGCTAAGATATGGTCTATTAGAGAACATCTCATACGCAGCTAAGAAGAATGTGTATTCTAATGTGGTTGGTTGGAACACTCTGTAAAGGTCTACTAAGTTCATTTGTTCACAGGTTTGATTCAGGTCTATTATTTCTTCACCAACTTTTTGTCTAGTTTATCTATCTCTTCATGTCAATGGGGTATTAAAGTTCCCTGTTACAATTGTGTTGTTGCTTATTTGGTTTTTCATGTCTATTAGTATTTGTCTTATATAGTTGGGTGCTCCTGTATTTGGTGTGTGTATATTTATGATTGTTAGCTCTTCCTCTTGAATTATTCCCCTGACGAGAATGTAGTGACCTTCTTTATCTCTTTCGTTCATTTTTGGTTTGAAGATCATATTGTCTGCAAACAGAATCGCTACTCCTGCTTTATTCTAGGTGCCTGTTGTATAGAATATTGTTTCCATCCTTTGACTCGTAGTCTGTGAGTTTCCTTTTGAGTTAGATGTGTTTCTTATATACAGCATATTGTTGGATCTTTCTTCTTGATCCGTTCTGTCAACTTATGTCTTTTAATAGGTGAATTGAGCTCATTTACATTGATGGATATAATTGATATGTACTAGCTCAACTTTGTCACGTTGTTTTCCTGTTGTTCGTCTCCTGCTTTCCCCCCTTGTTTGCATGCTTTGTCTGGTGGTTTCTTTCTTTTGTTGTTCTGGGAATTGTAGTCACTTTTATCTCTCTTTAGTATGTCAGTACTCTTTCTAGGGTTGGTTTGGTGGGCGTGAATTTCATCAGTTGTTCTTTGTCATGGAAGTTCTTATTTTTCCATTAATTTTCAAAGAAAGTTTTGCAAGGTACATCAATCTGGGTTGAAAGTTGTTTTCTTTTAGGGCTCGAAACACCTCACTCCAAGCTCATCTTGACTTGAGGGTTTGTGCTGAGAAGTCTGCCATGATTCTAATAGGCTTTCCTTGATAGATGAGTTCTGTCTTCTCTCTAACAGCTTTTAGTATTCTGTTTTTATGCTGAATTTCTGAGATCTTAATTGTTATATGTCTGGGTGTAGATTTATTTTGTTTATGTTTGTTTGGCATTCTATATGCCTCAGTTATCTGTATATCTGATTCTTTTTCCATGTTAGTGAAATTTTCTGCTATTACTTCTGCAAATAGTTTTTCTATGTCATTTGCATTGACCCCTGAATCTTCATTTATGCCTATTAGTCTTATATTGTTTCTCTTTGCATCATCTTGAAGCTGTTCAATTGTCATTTCATGCTACTTTGTTATTTTTAAAAGTTCTGTTCTTTCAAGATTGCTAGCTGCAATTCTGTCCTCAAGGTCTGAAATTCTATCCTCAGCTTCATTCAAATGGTTTCACCAGCTTTCAATAGAGTTTTTTATTTCTTGGATATCTCTTTGAATTTGTTTCATGCATTCTACTTCTTTTTGATATTGTTCATTCAAGGTTGCCATCATTTTCCCATGATTTTTTCCCCATACTTTTTAAAATCTATGTTTCTCTAGCTGTGCTGAGCAACTCCTTTATTAAGGTTGTCATTTTTTTCTTCACATGAAAGATTATTTCTAATCCAATTTCCTTTGTAGCCTCATGAATTTGTTTCTTCATTTCACTTGCCATCTTTTCAGAAATTTCAGGTGTATGACTTTTAATGTCCTCTATTTTGATGTCTCCTGTACTTGTTCCTGATGGACTGGATGTTTGAGATTGCATTTTGCTTTCTCATTTTGTCACTTCCACCTCTTGGGTTAATATTTGGTCTTTCAATTCCACTAGTCTCAACCATCCATCATATGTGTCTTAGGGTCCTACTGTGTGGTTGATGTTTGTCCAATTTCTGGGTCCCACAGTGAAGGGGAGGATCAGTCACCTCAATTCCTCCTGCAGGGCCTGTTGGGTGAGTCCTATGTTCTTCCTAGGCTGACTAGGCTAAGAGCAATGATGTAAGTCAGTCCTTAGTTCCTAATATTACTGTTCCAGGCCACCAGATCTACCTGGCTATAGTGTGTGCCTCATCTGGGAACCTACTGTATTACTGGGTGTCTTGTAAGCCCTTTTGATTTCCTCTTGGTTGGGAGAGGCCTTGTCAAAGCTTTACTCAAGCCACCTAGTGTTCTCTGTATGGAGGAAGGACTCACCCACACTCTTGCCAGTTTCACCAAGGTCGTACATCTGGGGGGGAGGGTTTTGCTCCTGCTCCTGTTTACCCACCGAGGACCTCCATTTGAGGGAGAAACACATCACACTCTCACAAGCTCACTGAGGTCCTCTGTTTTGGTGAGGGGTTGCTGAGGCTCCCATCAGCCCACCAAGGTTCTACAGGTGGTGAAAGGGGTTTCTGATTGTACATGGGCTGCTGTGGTCTTTTGGGTGGAGATGAAGTCCTACAGGCCCCCTCAATTCATGGAGTAAGGTGGAGGAGCAGCCAATGATCCTGCTGGCTTCCTATTTCCAGGCCGCAAGGAGGAGGAGCAGGCAACGATTCCATGGCTGCCCTAGGTCTGGGGGCAAGGAGGATGGCTTTATTTGTTTTAGTACTAACCACTCTCTGAGGGGTACTGGATGAGTAAATTAATATATGTTTTAGCAAATTATGTCATAAACATGAGCTGAAGTTAATAACATTAAAAAGAATGAAAATAGGGAAAGAGTATTTAGAGGAGGAAGGGGGGCCATGGAAGGGAAGCAGAAGGCAATTAAAATAATCCAAGTTGTATCATGTATATGTATCCATTCTCCAATATCACTGTAAATTATAAGTACTGTAAACATGTACTAATAAAAAAAACTAAAAAAAAATAAAATTAAAAAAGAAAAGTCTCAAACATAGGAAATTTTCTATCAATAAATGTAATTATTATTGTCTGAAAATGCATGATAATTAATCTCTTTATTCCACTAAAACATAGGTCTCAGGAAGACATGAGCTCAAATGGTCCTATTCTTCACTGTCCTGTTTTGTTAGATCAGTGCATAGCACATTGAGGGTGATAAGACTGAATGCCTGGATTAATCTACTCATTCACTTGGTCTTTTTTTTTTTTTTGATGGCACCAGGGATTGAACTCACAACCTTGCACCTGCCCGACAGGCACTTAAGCCGCTGAGCTAAACTCCCAGCCCTAGTTTTTTTTTGAGGCAGGGTCACACTATGTAGCTCAGGCCAGCCTTGCACTCATGCTGTAGCCCAAGCCGACCTCAAACTCACAACGCTCCACCTACCTCAGCCTCCCGAGTGCTGGGATTAAAGGTGTACGCCGCCATGCCCGGCTATTCCACTTGGTCTTTCATTTCACACATGTTGAATGAATCTACAATGTGGGCCAGACACTGTGCTAGTCTTTGTGACTGCAAAGACAAACACATCTCCATCTCTGTACTACTGGAGCTCAGTCTTTCATGGGAAGACATTTAAGCAGATACAGTTGTAGCACAATTTGCTAGGTTTTTTTTTTTTTCCACTGGGGATCGAACTCACAACCTCACGCCTGTCAGGCAGGCACATAATCCACTGAGCCAAACTCCCAGCCTTAGTTTTTATGAGACAGGGTCACTCTATGACAATTCACTGTTTTATTAAGAGAAAACACCTGTCTTAGTTAATTTTTTACTTGTTGCCAAGACAAAATACCTGATGCCCAAAATTAGGGAAGGAAAGGTTTATTTCTTACAGTTCCTCGGGAGTTTTAGTGCATACTTCGTTGGCTCCAAGGCAGCATTGTGTGGCAGGGCTGCCGTTCATGATGGCTGCAAGCCACAAGCATGCCAGTGCACTGGCGAGAGAAAGATGGCAGAAGCAATGAAGAGGAAGACCCACCTTGCCTTACACTGTATGTCAGCTCCACCCCTGGGTGGGTGCAGCACTCACATCATCAATCCCAGCACTAAACAACAAAGTGATAACAAGCACCAGACTCAGCCCCATTAAAAGTACTTGGGACTTGGGGGTACATAGTGTGTTACCCAATACACCACCAATAATTCCTGAAGCCCTATGATAAAGATCAGAGAGATGCTTATGAATATGGTTCCTTTAGAAAACATTTTACATGTAACATAAGGTTGAACTTACATTTTGGCTTCTGGAAGTGATTTTGGTTAGGTTAGAATGAGATATACAAACTTGGTTTTCTAGCTCTTGTAGGTCTTATCAAATATCTACAACTTAGGATAGGAGAATTTGTAAATAACAAGATTAAGACTATTCCAAGAGACTAGAGTTGTAAAAAATAGCCTGCAACCCAAAGGAACTATTGTATTGAGAATAGCCATATTACCCTCTGCAGAATAATAATTATAGATGGCCATTTGTTTGAGATACAATGAAGTAATTTTAGTTAAGGATGACCCTCGAAGACAGAACAATATCCTTGAGAGTGTTTCTCTCTCACAGCAGAGCAACTTGCTGAACTTCAAACAAAAGGATCTTGAAAACTATTTTAAGAGAAGAAAGACAGGAACCATGACACGAACAAGTTAACCAGAATTTTGAATAAAAGTATTAAATGCTAGTTTCTCTTTTTCAGAGCCATGTGACCTCATATAAGAAACCACTCTGAGTATGTTTCCTGATCTTTAAGATGGGTATGATACATAAAATATTGTACATAAAATACCTGCTACATAATAAATCTCCACAGTCATTGTTGTTCATTTTTATGATGTAACAAATATGCATTCCTTGCAACTTTTTTCCTACAGTTTTTACTACTGTTGATAATTCCTGCCTCCCATGCTAGGAGATTTGACTCTCTTAATAATCAGAATCTTAGGCATGGCCAAGGGAGCAACCTTACTATGATTAAAGTCAGATTAATACATTGTTGTCTATGTGACTTTCTGTGAATGAATTTCAGAATTCATGGGGAAATGTTATCAATGCCAAATTCTACCCCAGAGTTTGAAATAGCTTCACATTTCCCCCAGTGCATTAGAGATAAGGCTTAAATATAACATCCTCCTTTGAATCTTTTTTTGCTCCTTCATTTCAATATTTGTCTCTTTTTCATCCCTACACATATTTCAGACAAAATTAATCTATTTCCTCTGTATAGAGTTTCACTATGCTTACTTCACAATAATTTATGAAAGCAAAACATTTATTATGAATCATGCATCTATTAAAGGTGCTAGAGTGTGGAGAACTGTGTAATTGGTGAAATACAATAAATTTTAAATCAAGGAGGGAAGTTCTTTGGAGGCAAAAACCACATTCAAAGAACTTGACAAAAATCTGCGATCCTTGGCCATTCGATGACTAATTATATGGTACTAGAAGAAGTTGGAGAAGTCATGAGGGCATCTGAGAGGGTTTGTTTAGTGGCTTCTGTCTTGGAAAAAGAGAGGAGAAAGAAAAATCAAGCATGGAAGAGAAAAGGGCATAATGAAACAAATGTCACCAATATCTCACTTTGATGAGAACTTTTCTTTTACCTAGCCCATGTTTGCAGTCTAATCTTTGCTGAATCTTCAAGAAATATGATTATTTTTACACCATAACTTGTTGGAATATTTCATGCACATAAAATGTGGTTTTACAAGGAAGTATCCTAATGCATTTAAGATCCAAATGCAAGAGAGTGCATGATGATGCCAGTGAATTCTTGTTGTAAATATATGCTTATACTGAATTAAGTAATTATAAAGTAATTATGTAAATTATCAAGTGACAGTGAGTTAATATGCCACATATTTATAAGAAGCAAATTATTGTTGTTGAGATTTTTGCAATACCAGTGTTAATTACCAGAGGCTGTATTAGAGTTTGGAAAAATGCTAGGCCTGAAGATATCAGAAGAAAGTAAGAAATGTAAATCTGTTATGCATTTGTTTTTAGATATGTAGTATCTTCTTGAGTTATTAATATTTTCTAGAAGGCAAATTAAGTTAATCTAGCAAAACTTGTTCTTTGTGAGTCGATACTGGTACTCAATGGTAACTGTTTCTCTTGCCATCAACCATCATAGCAAACTGTTCTCCCAACTCCTGAACTGGCCTTTTCTCAGAATGAAAACCAGGGCCACAATTATTCTACTATGGACTATGAATAGTTCTCATTATTCCATCCTTTTAAAAAATGCACTGATATTTGTTTTATTCTCAGTTTTGCATGTTATGTTTGAGTCCTGGTATTTAAGTATGGTGGACATGCACATTTATATTCTTTTAAAACAACTGTTTTAGGAACACCTGGCCAGCCTCACAGGACACAGAGGTACGCAGCCCAGCCCAGCTCAGCCCAGGACCCCAGAGCTGCTCATCAGGGACTGACCAACATAGCTGCAGGGCCTTGGAGAGCTTGAGCTCCCCCCACCAGAGTGCAGAGCGTGTGTGAGCTCCATACTTCAGTGGAGTGGCTTGTGTGCACCGAATTATAGAGCTCAAGGGCCCCTGCCCAGCCAGGAGCAAGGCCCCAGTACTCTAGGCCTGGGACTTGCCCAGGCTTGGCCTGGCACAGTTGTTGCTCTGAACTCCTTGCAGCTAGACTCAGGGTCTGGGCGGCATCATACTCTGGGGTTCACTTTGCCTAGCTCCCTGGGGCCAGGAGGCCTTGGCCCCCACCCAGTTAAGGTGGAGGCTCCACCAGCACACCCTGGGAGGCCGCCCTCACTGGCTGCGCACAGGATCTGGCTCTACCAGGTCCCGCGACTCAGCATGACCCAAGACTAAACACAACACTTAGGGGAATGCCCGGCCAGCCTCGCAGGACACAGAGCCACATAGGTTCTAGAAGAAAATGACAAAACAAAAGACCAAGAGGCAGTCTCAGTCCCCCAGCCCACTAAGAACAAACCCAAGAGACACTAAAATGGAAGACAGTGGGAGTCACACAAATGGACTTTCTGAAATGATAGAAAATGCAATAAAGAAACAGTTTGATGAAGCTATAGAGAAATTCAAATCAGAAATATTCTCTCAGCTAAAAAATGAAATGGGAATCATTATTAAAGAAATGTGTGTATCTAAAGAAGAGCAAGATAAAAAATAGAAGAACAATAAAATGATCGAAACTTTGAATGAACAATATAAGACACAAAGAGAATGCATGAAACAGATGCAAAGGGAAATGTAGGAAATGAAAAACTCCATGGAAAGTTTGAAAAACTGCTTGAATGAAGCTGAAGATAGAACCTCAGATCTTGAAGATGGCATGGGAGATCATGGCCATGAAAGAAAAGATCTCCTAAAAATAGTAAGGAACCAAGAAACAGCAATTCAACAGCTGCAAGATGAGGGCCAAGTGAAATAACATGAGATTAATAGGCGTAAACAAAAAAGCAGGGGTCAATACTAATGACCTGTGAAGACTATTCACAGAAATAATAGCAGAAAACTTTCCAAACATGGGAAGAGAATCTGAAATACAGGTAACTGAGGCATATAGAACCCCAATTAACCACAACAAAAATAAATCCTCACCCAGACATATAATAATAAGGGTATCAGAAATACAGCATAAGAACAA